>KQ965752.1:393428-465886 GCA_001574975.1 Gonapodya prolifera JEL478 | reverse complement strand
TGTGTGCCTGCGCCCATCGGCTGCTCTGCGCCGCGGGGTGGCCCGTGCGTCTGTCCCGCCTGCGAGTGCTGTGGGTACTGCGGTTGCGTCGGTGGCTGCGAAGACTGCATCTGCTGCGACACTCCGCCCACGCCAGACAGGGGCGGTGGCGCAGACGGCTTGCTGGCGAGGGACCCCACTGCGGACTGCGGCTGCGGCGTGTTCATGCCGCCGATTGCTGGGGAGTGCTTTGTTCAGCGGGTTCTGCCACGTCTGTGGTCACAGAAGATCTGCCGATGTGCCAGGTAAGTGGTGCGACCAGTCCAAAACAACCGATCACAACGTAAAGTTGATGCATTTGTGGGGCGACTCTGCAACTGCATGCACTAAGATAGACAATTATTTTATTTTGAAAAGACTTTCTGACGTATAATTCTTGGTTGGAGCGTCTGTATATGACTGAGGCGAGGTGTCGATGCGCCAGCCTTCTTCCCAATGAGATCCACATCGTTCCGTCGTGCACTTTTAAATTTATTTTAAAATGGTCACTGTAATATATTGGGTCCTTCCCTGCTTGGCAATAAAATCTGCACGGTGCAACTAAACTACATAAGCCCAAACACACGTTTTGCGGCACCCAAATTCTCCCTCTCACTCCATTCAGATTCTCAAGGTGAGGGACATTCGAATACATATCGGGGGTGAGACGGAACGAACGAGGCGAAGCCGAGTGAAGTGGAGTCGAGCTCCGCGAGCGCAGCGAGCCCGAGCCCTAAGCGCGCGGAGGTGCTGACCGAGGAGTCCGCCGGAGGGCGAATACTCCGTAAAGGGGCATACTCTCGCAATTTCTGTTGTGGCTTGGTGTCTTACTTATGCCATCCACCAGAAAGTATCCGCGCCCGACGTGATCGTCCTTCACGCCTGGACAGCCAGAGATTCACGGCGCTGAAGGTAAGCATCCGCCGAATCCCCCCCTTTACCCGCAAAAGTCAACAACACGACTGATTCTGTGTCTCGACTCATGCATTCTCCCACTCTCCAAATCGATCCCGAAATCGCCAACCTCCATCAGCGTTTGTCGCCAACGAGCAAAAGGCCATGTCGGGCCTCAACGTCGCCTCTCGCACGTTCAAGCTCCAGGAGCTCGAAGAGCACGGTACTGTCCTCTCGGCAGCGAGTGGAAGTGGTGGAGGCAGTCTGTTACTGTGAGTGCAGTTGGGTGCTGTGCGAAGAAGTGTGGTGTGGATGTGTGAAGCTGATCGGTACGGACGTCGATCGACGGTCGAGCGGCGCCGAGCAGACTGTACAGCCACGTTGTATCAAGTTTGGACCAACGTGGTACTGCCTTTACATGTATTTGTTCATAGTACCGATATGTTCTCGAAAAATGGAAACCAAAGGGGCGAATGTCGAGTTCCCGAGACCAAACCAAGACACCCGCAATCCCACAAATACAACCACACAATACACAAACGTTTAATCCTTCCCTCCCGCCACTCCGCGGACCCCACACTCGCCCACGTTTCATAACCTTACCCGCACTTCTACGGCCGTACCTGCCGACCGCAGTCCCTCCGATGGCAGCCCATAAAAACGCCGACCTCCGATATCTTGGCACAATTCCTTCCACCCAAACACCCGCACATACCATTCAATGCCCGCACCCACGCCCGCAACCCCACCTCCTATCGCCGACTCGGACCTCGCGTTCCTGTCCCGATGGACGGGGGAGAAGGACCTTGGGGTGCTGAGAGCGCATGCGGAGGACAATTGGAGGGACATGGTTGGGTGTGCTGTGAGTTGGATGGTGTGGCGTGGTCCCGGAGGCCGGAGGGGTGAAGCCACGGCCTTTTGCCGCAATGGTTTCGAAAGCTCACCGTCCATCCCCTGTCTTCGCAATCCACACCCCCCGCTCCCTCCCACACAAGACCCACATCTACCGCTGCATGCGCCGCGCGACGTACCTCTCGCCCAGGATCGCGCGGTACCCCGTGTACGAGGAGATGCTCGCTGCCAAGGCTGAGGGGAAGCGGTTCATGGTGGGTGAGGCGGATCAATTTGGGTTTATGCGAGGGGGATTGGGGAACGTGAATGTGAAAACTGAAAGTTGGTGTGTGGTATGGTAGGAGGTAGGGTGCGCGTTCGGGACGGATGTGAGGAAGGTGGTCGCGGATGGGTGGTGAGTTGAAACGCGATGTTGAGATTAGTGTGATTGGCCTTCGATGCTGAGACAATCAAACACCACGCCCCCTTCCTCACGTTCGGCCCTTAAGGCCCGCCGAAAACATCCTCGCCGTTGACATCACCGACAATTACTGGTAAGACCGTTTTTCCTTCTCCACCTTAGTACGACAAGCTGATCACCTCCAAACCGCAGGAAACTCGGTCTCTCCCTCTTCCAAGACGCCTCCACTCCGCCGCCTGTGCATACGTTCTTTGGGGACATCACCGACGACCCGTCCACATCATCTCGGCCCGACATTATCACATTCCTCGACGCAGGCACCCACTTCATCTACGCGGGCGCCGTGCTGCACGTACTCAGTGAAGCCGGTGTGCGTGCGATGCTGACCAAACTGTACGCGGTTCTCGCGCCGGGCGGGGTGCTATTCGGGTTGTCCGTGGGTGTGTCCGAGCCTGAGTCGGGATCCGACGTCACGCCGCCCGTCCCGTGGCTCATGGTCTCCACCACCACCAACGTCCCCTCCCCCTCCCCCGCCACTACCACCCCCACACGCGTACCCCGGGTCCTGCACTGCTCGTCCTCACTCACACGCCTCGCCACGTCTATCGGGTTCGCGAGCGTGAAAGTCAAGACCTTCAACATCCCCCGCGAAGTGGAGGAACGCGTGATGGGGCAGACGACCGAGGAGGAGACCGCGGAGAGGAGGGCGTTGAAGGAGAGGTTTGGGGTTGAGAGGTTGTATTTGGGGTTTGAGATGAGGAAGTGAGGAGGTGTGGCGTCGTGACGTTGTTGATAGGTATCTTTTTCGGGGGGCCACTGTTGGCATGAGGGACTGGAAGAAATTTCGATCGAGTCGGAGAAGCATAACGGTAGTGAGAAGTATTGTCGATGTGTTCCAGGTGAAGAAAATATTCGTACAGAGCGTCAATCTCGAAGGACTGAACCTGAGTGGGGAAGATCAGAGGGAAGACCAAGACACGTAGTGGCAAGTGCGTGACGTGTCGTCGATTTGAAGTAACGAGGACATGTGTGGCGTCATTAGAGGTGGTTTTCGGAGATCAGCGCGGCGTTTGTTGGAAGAGTTTTTCGAGTTGGAGAAAGGAAGATCGCAGCGATAAGCGCACACATGGTGCCAAGAAATTATATGTACCCAGATCATGACGGAATCGTTATCCCATGGCACCTTGAATTGGGGAATGACCTGACGGGATGTGCGGGGAAATGTCTGATTGGATATGTCTCCGGGGGTGGGTCGAGTTGTGGAACAAAGATCAGAGAAGCAAGATTACGGTGTAAACTACGTAGCCAAGGCAGCCCCGTAACCACATGTGGATGATGTGAGTAAATGAGGTCCATATGTGGCGACCTCCATGGTGCATGAAAGGTGCTGAAAGGTGAATGCGAGGATCGGAATGGGCCGGATCGCTGCAGAAACCTGGCAATACGGAGATGGTGTTCTTTTTTGATAGTTTGGTTCATGTGCGATTTGAGTTCGTCTGGGAGACGCGGAAAGGCCTGCTGTGCATGATTTGGACCGAACCGAGGGGCCGAGAATTCCTGGCCGAATTATGAGAACGGCATCTGACATTTATGACGTTCTGCCTTTGTTTTGTAAACTTCACAGACCCCCGAAGATGACCCGGTCTCAGACCTTTGGGTTCGCCTTTGTTGTTGTAAAGTCTAAAATCCATAACGAGTCGCCACCGAGGCCCAACACCCAGGCGCAATAACGAGAGACCTAAGGCGAGATACGACTGTGCCTGCAGGTTTTCAGCGTCTTGCCTTAGTCACACCCCAATTAGGAAAACACGATGCCATTTCCTCGAGGAATCAAAGTAGAGTGGCCACAGCACAGGGTGAATGTTTACCCGCATCGCCCGATCCTTTGTCTCTGATTTGCACCTCCTGATTCTTCTAAGGTCATCGGTCCTTTGAGTTCCCGGGTCACATAAAAGCAGGGAAACCGGGCTAAAAGAGACTAGCAATCGCTACACAGCAGCCCATCAACTTAATATCCTACGATGCGAATCACTAACGTCTTCAAGGCTGCGCTCTTCGCTCCCCTCGTGGCGATTGCCTCTGCCCAGGGCACGCTTCTCTCTGCTCGTGGGTGTTTTCTCTTTCCTCGTCGCTGCTGACAAAGGAATGCCTTTCATCAAACTCCATCTCGCTCTTCCTTTTACCTCGTCAGTGTCTGGTACCGTGCCTGCAGGAAAGGCCTACAACCTGACAACCCTTCAGTCGCTCGTCTCCGAGGCCGCACTCGGAAAGGACCTCTTCACCCAGCTCGGTGCTGCCCTCGGTGGTGGTGCCAACTTGACTGTCTTTGCGTGAGTTGCCGCCCGTTGGAGAACAAAGGCCGAAGGAGCGAGTTTGGGCTTAAAGAGCGCTTGCACTGATCGAGGAGTTCGCCAAAATTTCTGCGTACATACTTTTCTTTCTTCCTGCTTGCTAACATCTCAAACCATTCCACTCCTCATCTAGCCCCACTGACACTGCGTTCGCCTCTGCCCTCACTTTGTAAGTTAATACCTTTATCTCCTCCCTTTATCCGATCCTGAATCTTACCCATCCTCAATTCAAACTCAAACAAGGCTCGGCGGTCTCGACAAGGTCCTCCCCATCGCCGGCCAAGTCCTCTCGTACCATGTCTCCACCCAGGTCGTCGACACCGCCTACCTCAAGGCAAACACCCTCTCCTACATCCCCACCCTTCTCGGTAACTCCTCGCTCGCGTCCATCAAGCCCCAGGTCTTGAAGCTTGAGGTTAAGCTCCCCAATGTTACCGTGTCTGGACTTATCCCCGTCAACGTCATTGACTCGATGTGTGTATGCCTCTGGATATGTCGCTCGATGTTGTCTGACTCCTCCATCTCGCTCTATCTCACCCACGTCATCACTAATTTCTCTCGACCTCTCAAACAGTGTCACATCCAACGGTGTCATCCACGTCGGTGAGCTAAATTCGATCTTTTTGTCATTGGTACTTTATCTGATCATCTGATACAACGAACTCCACAGTCGACGGCGTCCTCCTCCCCCCCGGCAACGCCTCCGCGACTCTCACCGCCTTCAACTCACTGAAGGACAATGTCGTCGCGTTCAACCAGCTTGCCGCCGCGCTTGACTCGCAGAACCTTACCACCGCCGTCAACACCGTCACTCCCATCACCATGTACGTCTTATTTTTCCCTTTTCCCGTGAACTCTTCCACAAACACTCACTCCACCTCCATCTTCACAGCTTCGCACCCGTCGACTCTGCCTTCGCCGCCGTCGCCAAGGCCGTCCCCGCCGACACCCTGACCAAGGTGCTCAAGACCGTGCTGACCTACCACGTTATTGCCGGAGCCGCCGCATACCTCCCCCCTTCGGGCTCTTACCAGACCTTCCAGGGCGAGAACATCACCGTCGTGACCAACGGGACCTCGGTCAAGGTCAACAAGTGAGTCTCAACTCCCTTTCACTCTCGTCCCATCCAACGAACTAATCCCTCCCGTCCTCTCCTCACTCCCACCAGCGCCAACGTTCTCGCCACCGTCCTCCTCTCCAACGGCGTCGTCCACGTCCTCGACGCAGTGCTCGTACCGCCCACCGTCGCCGCCTCGCTCGGCGGAAATTCCACAGCCTCGGCGCCGCCCGCTGCCTCCGGATCGGCCTCGGCTTCCGCTCCTGCCGCGACCGGTATGTGTTTGGTGTTTGTCCTTTGCAGAGCTGAAGCTGATCGTTTTGATCCGTGCCGAATAGGAACTGCTGCCGCCAAGCCCGGAAACGCCGCCCGCTCCGTCGCGGGAACTGCCGCCGGTGTTCTTGGCGCCGTGGCCGCTGCCGTCCTTGTCCTTGCCTAAATTTATGTCGGGGAAAGGTTGTAGAAAGCAAGAGTTGACTTTTGAACTCTTGATTGGCCGATTATCTTTTTCGTATGATTGAATTTGAATTGCGAGTAAATTTATAGAAAAGCTTCTTCGGCTACGCACTCAATTTGCACGTGCTTTCGATGATAGATCATCAGATTGTCCCGTCATCGTGGGAAAACCATCTCTGATCAAACCAGGAAATGAAAGAACACTGAATAAGAAACAAAAAACGCGAACCACCAACTCCCGATAAAAGCAAGCTCGGACGGAGAAGGGAACAGTTTTTTAGTTTAATCACACAGTCCATGGCACACCTCGCACCAGAGCCCCACGTCAAGTATAATGTAAAAGCAAGGGAAGAGAGAAGATTTTGAGGACACGCACGCAATCGCGTAATCTTGCACAAAGATGAGCCAGCTGAGCCAGCAGCTGCACCACCACGGTGGAGAACAAGTTTTTTTTAGGGCCCGCCGTCACAACAGGAGCACTAATATATGTACGTCACATAAAAGGAAGGGAAGAGACAAGTTTTTCAAAAACACGCATTCGCACCAGACAGCAGTACCACCGCCTCGCACTAACGATACATGCACCTCTCCAACGTTCTGAAAGTTGTGCTCCTTGCACCTTTGGTGGCGCTTGCCTCTGCGCAAACAGCGGACCAAGTCTGTAAGTTTGGTCTCGGTCCGGAGTCATTTGATAAAGGCGTCACTCACTATTCGGACGCTCATCTATCCACTGCTCCGGACAGTGACATCCCCCGACGTGGCTGCCAGTAAATCCTACAGCTTGAGCACCCTCCAGTCTTACTTCTCCGAGCCATACCTCGGCGGTCAGCTCAAAGGGTCTTTGGGCGGTAATCCTAACCTGACCATTTTTGCGTGAGTTGGAAGTTGGAACCCGACAAACGAAGTTTGCAATTGTTCCTTCCACGATATCCGACACCTCCAACAGTCCCACCGACACCGCTTTTACCTCTGCGATTGCTTTGTGAGTTGATATGGGTGTCTTGTGCGCGCTTGGGCGTTAAACTTATCGAATCTCGAATATTCAGCTCGAATATTCAGACTTGGGTGGCCAAAACAATGTCCTCCCCATCGCTGCTCTACGCCTCTTATACCACATAGCCCCCACGCTCGTGGACACCGCCTACCTCAGGGCTAACAAGCTCTCCTTCATCCCCACCCTTCTTGGCGACAACGAGCTTGCGTCCGTCAAGTCCCAGGTAGTGAAGGTTGAGATTAATCTCAAAAACGTGACCGTCTCTGGAGCTGGGCCTGTCAATGTGATCGACACCATGTCCGTAAGATCCTAGATATTGCACCGAGTCGATTTTGTTTAAATTACTCGAAATCTGTGTCCATTAGTGTCGCAAGCAACGGTGTGATTCATTTTGGTGAGTTTGTTTCGTTAAAACCAGATATCGATATGTTCTTCCAACGATCATCTATCCTGTGATGCACAGTCGACGGTGTTCTCATTCCCCCCTTCAACGTCTCCACAATCCTCACCAATCTCAACGCCCTGAACGACCCCACCCTTTCGTTCAAGCAGCTTGCTCAGGCTCTCGACTCACAGAACCTTACCACAACCGTCAACACCGCTAGTCCCATCACCGGCTGCGGGTGGAGGAGGTGGGGATCGGGATGTGGAGACTTTGAGGAGTGGGGGGTCTGCGGTGGATGGAATGTAGGTTTCCTTCACCCTGTGTTCTATTGTTCTCTCTGTAATCCCCTTCCCCGACACTCGCGTTTTCTTTACAACCTCACTCAACTCCGTCTCCCAGCTTCGCCCCCACCGACTCTGCCTTCACTACTGTCGCCGACGCCTTCCCCTCCGCCACGCTGACTAAGGGTCTGAAGAGCGTTCTCACCTACCACGTCATGGGCGATCAGGCCGTCTACCAGCCCTCTTCGTATTGTAAAAGACCCTCCAGGATGCGAGCGTCACCGCTATGAGCAACGCGACCTCAATCAAGATCAAAGGGTAAGCAACGCCGCGTGTTTTTCTCGCAATGCCACTCTTGGAGAAGTCAATCTGACGGGCCATTGCCCCCCTCATACTTCAGCGCCATGTAATCTTGTCCAACAGGAACTGTTGCTGCCGCCAAGTCGGTTCACCCCCCCTTCGGCTGGCGCAACTGCGGCCGGTGTCCTTGGCGCTGTCGCGACTGCCGTTCTTGTCCTTGCCTAAGTAAACATGCTTCGAGCAAGGGTTGTGAACTGGAAGGGTAGCTTTTAAATTATTTGGCGATTGTCTAGTTCGCATGATTGAATTTTTTAATTCGAGTACATTTACAGAAAAGACTCTTCGGCTTGCGGGTTACATATCCTCTCCTGATTTACTCCCTTGATCGGTTTCTTCATTCCTTCGGGCACATCCATCTGTGATGGAAGCAGACAACGAAAGAACAATGAATGAGTAAGAAACGTTTGCGCCACGTCACGTAAAGCAAGCCAACGGAAGAGAACAGTTCAACACCGCAGAAATCACAACCGTTGAGTGAACAGGTTTTTAGGACACAATCACTCCTCCACCAAGTTCGGTTTCGGGTCAGAGAACAGCTTTCAAGGACACGCAATTGCATCAGAGAGCAACACCACCGCACACTCACCATGCGCATCTCCAACGTTCTGAAAACTGCGCTCGCACCTCTGGTGGCGTTTGCCTCTGCTCAAACCATTGAGCAAACCTGTAAGTTTGACCTCGCTTCTCGTGGGGGACAAAGGATGTCACTCATCGAACAGCTCGCTCGCTGTCCTCTGCTCTGGATAGTGACCGCCGCCCTTCCTGCCGGCAAGGCCTACAACTTGAGTACCCTCCAGTCTTTGATCACCGAGAGCTCTCTCGGAAAGGACGAATTCACTCGGGTCGGTGGACTTCTGGGTGGCGGTACTGTCTTTGCGTGAGTTGGAACGCCCTCCGGCCAACTACGTTTGCAATTCTGCCCTCTTATCATGTTTGATTCCTCTTTCAGTCCCACTGACGCCTCTTTCGCCGCTACGGTTGCTCTGTGAGTGATAGGCGGTATAATCTCGTCCGGCCTTTGTTAATATCAAATTTAGCAACGGTGGTAACCCCATTCCCTTTGTTGCCCAAGTCCTACTCTACCACATCTCGACCAAGCTCGTGGACACCGCGTACCTCCAGGCCAACAAGCTCTCCTTTATCCCCACTCTTCTCGGTAACAACTCGCTTGCGTCTGTTCCGAGCCAGGTCATCAAGGTCGAGGCCAACCTCCCCAATGTGACTGTCTCTGGTCTCATCCCTGTTGAAGTCATTGACACCATGTCCGTAAGATGCTGAATCTTACCGCGGGTCGATAGTCTCTAAATTCCTCCATATCAATGTGTCCAATAGTGTCGCAAGCAACGGCGTGATTCACGTTGGTGAGTTTGTTTCGTTGACAGGAGATATCGACAGTTTCTTACGATTACGATACCTTCATGTGCAGTCGATGGTGTTCTCCTTCCTCCTTCCAACGTCTCCACAATCCTCACCAACCTCAACGCCCTGAACGACGCCACCCTTTCGTTCAAGCAGCTTGCCTCGGCGCTCGACTCACAGAACCTCACCACAATCGTCAACACCGCTAGTCCCATCACAATGTACGTGTCCTTCGCTTCGTGGACTCTCTTTCTCTCTCGTGTCCGACCCCTCGCCCTCTTTATCTGCACAACCTGACTTCATTCCATCTCTCAGCTTCGCCCCCACCGACTCTGCCTTCTTTGCTGTCGCCAATGCAGTCCCTGCCGCCACTTTGACCAAGATGCTCAAGAGCGTCCTTACCTACCACGTCATTGGCGATGCAGTCGCCTACCAGCCCTCCTCAGGATCTTACAAGACCCTCCAGGGTGAGAGCATCACCGTCGTGAACAGCGGAGGCTCAATCAAGATCAATGGGAGCAACGCCTCATTTTTATCTTCCGGTGCCATGTTGGAAAAGTCAACCTAAACGCACCCCTCCGCCCTCCCCAACTGCAGCGCCAACGTCCTCACCAGCGTCGTCCTCTCTAACGGTGTGGTCCACGTCATTGACACTGTCCTCGTTCCCCCAACTATCGCCGCCTCGCTCGGTTCCAACACCTTAGCCCCGGCGTCTCCCTCCGGAACTACCAAAGCCCCCGCCGCGGGAGCCAGCTCAACTGGTACGTGAATATAACTCCATGCGTTGGAGAACCAAATCTTATCGTAGTCGTGTCCCACAGGAGCTGCAGCGCCCCCCACTGCCAAGCCCGGTAACGCTGCCCGCTCGGTTGCCGGAACTGCCGCCGGAATTCTCGGCGCTGTCGCTGCTGCAGTCCTTGTCTTGGCGTAACCGTATGTCAACGAATGGCTGTGAACAGGAGGGGTACTTTTGAATTATGTCGCCGATACTCTTCGTATTTGAAAAATCCGAGTGAATGAAAAATCTTCGGCTATGCAATCAATTAATGTGTTTTCGTTGGCCTCTTGATAATTCTTGTCATCCGGCCGTACTTTCCTCGGGGAAAAACATTTCTGAAAACGGAAGAAATACATAGTGCGGCATTGACACTATGCCAAAGGACACGGGGCCACCACGCGAACTAACCTATTTCCTCCCTCGCACTATTCACAGAATCAGAGCCATGAAATGCGTTCCTTTGGAGGGTGACACATTTGTTATGACATTCATGGTGGAACAGATTGGCAGTCCACATCATACCTTGTGTCTGAGACTGCCATATCACCTCGCAAGCTCCCTGATTCTAACCTCGCGGCGATTGAGCGGGTGGGGCCGATGAGTTTACGCCAGTCTGAGTTGTTTGAAGTGTAAATGCAAGAGGGTTTCTGGCGCGGATGTATATGAGCGCTGGAAGGTGTCAACAATACCAGAGATAGCGTTCTCCTTTTCAAGGCTGCAAGCGATATATGGATTCAAAGTCTCCCTTTTGTCGCAAGATACGCGAAGGAAAAGCACTCACATCATCGCAACAAACGGTCCGCTAGCCTGTCAACGTCAGATGAGCCCATCTTGTTACTTCGTTTGAAGAGCATACATCCTTACCATATATCCACAAAGTCGCTTGTAGAAGAATCGGCCCCTGAGCGTCAGTAACCAAAGAAGCGTTAGAACTTGAGTTGAAAACGACCTATCAAGCTCGTATGCACTCACTCATGTTGCCTGTAGAACCTCCTCGCGTCATCGAGGTTCCATTGCACCACCCTCTCAGCCCTTGATCGATCCAACCATTTAGAAAACGTGGACACGTTGTAGCTGATCGAGTTCCCCGAAACGCACTTGACCGCGAATCCCTCCGCTCGCACACGGGCGCGCACAGTATCCACGAGATGAGGATTCGCAGCGACGGAAGGTTTAATCAACGCTAGAGTTCGTGCTGCTGTCATCGTTGTCATCAAGGAGAAGTTGCTGCGGACATCCAGCGCCACCCCCAGTTCACGCAGGAATCGCTCCAGCCGCTATGCGGGCGCGGTCGGTCTGGCGCCAAAGCGGAATGCTGCTGTGTCTGGCAGCGACCACTCTGGGAACTTACTACTGGTGAATATGTTTGATGCATCGTCGATCTTCGATGGTCAAACGCTTTTTCGGCGCAGCTACGACATGCCTGGGGCACTGAACGTCAAGCTTCGCGACTGGCTGGAGATACCTTACTTTGATTGGCAGTATAGCCTCAACCTGCTTTGTGAGTTCGTACGCACCGTCGAGTTGAAGAAAGAATTGCCTTGCGGATAAAACCGGTGGCATCCTCCAGACACATTTTACTCCATCCCAAACGTGATTCTTCCACTTGTCGGAGGACTTATCGTTGAGCTGTTCGACAACAACGCCGTCCTCATCTTCTTCGCTGCTACAGTCTTCTCGGGTCATTGCTTATTTGCTGTCGCGGTTTTCTACAAGTCCCTTCATCTCATGTACGCAAGTCGATTCCTTGCTGGTCTTGGATCCGGCGCGCTCGATACAGTTCAGATGGTCTTCATGACAAAATGGTTCGACGGCCAGGAACCAATCGGACTTGGACTGGCGATGTGCCTCGACTTGACGTTCATACGAATAGCGACAGCAGTGAGCGACGTGATCTCACCGCGAATTGCGGAGCACTTTGGAGTTCCTTGGGCTGCTCTCTTGGGTGTCGCGACTTGTGTCACATCGCTTTGTGCGGTATGGGTGACGATTGCCATAAATCGTTTCCCAAGCGGAAAAACTGAAAAACTCAAGCCTGCTTGCAAAAAAGTGGAGAATTCGATTGGGGAACCCCAAACTTCAGATGTTGAGAGCGAGGACGGATATGGTACGGCAGAGCACACGGCAAGTGAGTCGCATTGACGATGCTAGAGGAAACCTACTAAATGGCAAAACATATCCAAGTACTAAGCCAAACCTTCCCTGCATCCAGCTGGAAAGCTGGCCTCCATTCTCCGAAGCTTGTGCAGAGCTTTCGGTCAGCAGACCACGCCAACTCAAAAGCGACAACTGAATTGCCAAAACCAGCTCCAAACCCAAGACTCTCCCTTTTGGTAGTACCACCATTGCCGTATCCCCCAATTATGTTGGGTGTAAGCCCCTCCACTCTCGGTGACTCCAGGCATTCCCGTCACTTCCGGCACCTTACCGAGGAAGACTCCGAGGATGTAGTAGATCCATCTGAAGTCTCTCAACTTCTAGAAGTCAGAACGTTTCTTGATGACACCGCCAATGAAGCCTCGCAGGCAAGCTCAGGCCGGATTTCATTGGAAAAGTTTGGCGCAGACTTTTGGCTGTTGGTGAGTCGTGTCATTTTTATACTACCTCGTTACACGTCTGATCAGCTGTTGTCGATGTTGGGCTCCAGTGCGGAATATGTGTCTTGTCCTATGGTAAGCGGAAGCAAATTCCTTTCTGAACAAATCCTAAAGACGATTTTAGCTTCCGTGTTCCCATTCTTCGCTGTATGTACCGATTTTTTCCAGGACAAATACTTCCACGGGGACGTCAATTCTGCTGGGATTGGTACGTTGTCTGAAATTGCACGATGGGAGTTCATCCGCTGATCATCGGAACCGTTATTGATCACATCTGTTTTGCGAGTAGTAATGGCAATACCTCCCGTATTCTGCGGCATTACCGCGCCATTTATTGGCTACCTATTTGACGGATCTCCCCGACTGCGACCATGGCTTTTACTGACCTCAATGGCGTTGGTGACGATAGCTCACCTGCTATTTGGGTGGACTTCGACCAGTCCATATGTCGGGATGTTGATACTCGGTGCAGGATTTTCTTTATTTTCTTCCACGATTTGGCCGCTTGTGCCTGTCGTCAGTGGAGACCAAGTCGGCACTGGGTGGGTTGAAACTTTTGTGAGAATAAGAGAGATGCCTTGCTGACTTACATCATAGGTATGGGATCTTCACGACGTGCGTGAACGTTGGCCTGGTTTTCGTTCCAGTGCTGGTCGCGGGCGTCCGCTCTGGACTTCAAGGCTCTTGGTCAGTCGTGGAAGGTTTCTTCGTAATTATTGGAGGATTTGGAGTGGTAGCATCGCTTTTGTTTGTTAAGTTGTCAGCTCGAGAGTGATCCCCATCGTGATTCAACCTGCTCTGTTATCAAATACGCATCCCATCATTCATTTTTTCAGCAGATAAGTAGTTCCCATCCATGTAAAATAAATATCAGTTCGAGCATACATACAAAGTTCTTCGCCTGTGAAGTCACGGTTGATGATCAACCATTTGCCCTCCGCTCCATCTTGTCCCTCGTCACCTTTACCATCCCTCGGCCCTTGGATAGGCTGCTCCACCTCCTCACTAGACTCCCCACGCGTCGTGTTCGACCGATGGGTCCAAGTTGTGCTGAGCTCGGATGAGCTTGTTCAGAGCTCAGCATCGCGTATTTCTCGCCTGGCTCGACGTTAGATGTGTTCCTGCCCGGGAGAGTGGGAGAGTGATCGACACGACACTTCCCAGTCGGAGCCCTACGCGGAGCTGGCGCAGCAGCAGATGCCGTGCTTGTGGCGACATCGTTGATCTCCACCACAACGAATCGAATCTGCCCATTTCGTCCCATGACATGATCTTCCAGCACACCGATCTCCTCTCCGACTCCACTCTTTTGTCTTGGTCTACTCCGACTTCGCGCCCGTTCCGCCCGCAAACTCTCTCCGAAATCTTTCGTGTCCTTGAACCGTCCAGAGGGAACCACGAGCGAGGGGAGAGGGGGAAGGGGTGCGGCGTTGGAGGAGGAGGGAAGGGATAGCGTCGGTGCAGAGACGGAAACCAGGAGGAGGTCGAGCGTAGGTGACATTGGCGACGGGGCTCGACCCCGGCTTAGGCCATCATGTGAAGTGGGAGAGGTCGGGTACAACATATTGGCGGTGCGGGGTTCTTCAGGCTCTGGGCTCGCCGACATCCTCGACGGCATTCTAAGAACAAGACTCGGGACCTGATCCAGTTCCTCTGCCAGTTCCCACCCGTCCTCGCCTTCTTCAGGATCAGGCTGGCTGGTGTTCATCGCGCCCCACCATCCCCAGCCGGTTTGTACGACCTCCATTGATGCCGTTGAGCGATTGCAGCCGCAGAACGAGGTTTGGGAGGGTTCTCGGTGGTGTGAAGGTAGTGACTCTTCCGCAGGCGACAGAAGTGCAGTTGATGAAGTTACAGGTTCCGTGGACTGAGGAGGTAGGAGCTAGTAAAGAAAGAGAATGAGATTGAGTGAAGAGAACATGAAAAGGTATCGCATGGTACCTACCAACGGAGCTTCACCCAAAAGCCCTGCGGCATTGGGTTCTTCCCTTGGCGCCGCATCGCCGGGACTGGAGTACATCTCGAGTGCCGCCAGCTCCACCTCCTCATCCCCACCACGCGTATCTGCTCCAACTCCAGTTCGCTCGTCTCCCGTCTGCTCGCCCTCCCGTGGAGGCGAGATAGACGTCGAACGAGGCGGAACGATGGTGTGCATAGCGGCACGTCGTTTGAAAGGACGGCAAGGAAGGTCTTTCGCCTTGGTATTGGTGCGAGATCGGGTCCCTCGTGATGTCTGGCGGGAGGGGCGTCTGGGAGCAGGAGCAGGGGGCGCGGTGGTTATGGTGTTGGTTGGGGCAGGTGAGGGTTGTGGAATTGGATGAGATTGCTCCATGTGAGGCTGCGGTGATGCGAGACAAGAAGTGTCGGCTTCGCCAAATGGGGCAGTGGTGCACTGCTGCGGCGTGAGTTGAAGAGGCGCTTCTTGGCTTGTTGTGTGCGGTGTATTATGGGTAACATCTTCGCGGGGAGCAGTCGCAGCATCAATAGACGAGGATCTACTGTTTGAGACACGATTACTGGGCTGGCGCTTTGGCTTTTTGAACGCTTTGAAGACGGAAAAGATGCCACGAAGGTTTTTAGACTTTGGTCTGCCTGGGGAATCACTGCCCGTCACTGCAACTGAAGCGAAGCGTGACCGAGAAATGTCCATGCTCAAGGTGAGGCTTGTATCGTCGCGAATATTTGGAGGCTTTGGGTGAGCGAAAGGCGCATTGGGGAGCATATATCGCCCTGTCGAGGAGCTCGAGACAGGCGCGCCGATGGGATCTGTGCGCGTTGTGGGTAAAATGTCCATTGACTGTGCCCTGACCGCCACTTCTGCTGCCAT
Source organism: Gonapodya prolifera JEL478 (assembly GCA_001574975.1). Lineage (NCBI taxonomy): Eukaryota > Fungi > Monoblepharomycota > Monoblepharidomycetes > Monoblepharidales > Gonapodyaceae > Gonapodya > Gonapodya prolifera. Next base: position 450,277 of record KQ965752.1, on the reverse strand, counting down.
GTCGCTCGAGGTCTCAGGTGCTCCTTGTGAAATTTCCGCGACGCAAAGAGCTAACCTCGGTGGCAGCTCAAAGTGATGGAGATGTTGTGATTTCGATTCCGTGAGGATTCTACGATGGCATTCAGAAACTGATTCAAAAGTCAAGCTCTTCAGAGGACGGATCACACCTTCGCAAAAGCGTCAGCTCGTCAACGGAAAGCGAAGCCAGGTCAAGCTTTGGCGCCTGTTGTCGTGTCATGCGCTCCGTTTCCTCGAGTCCACGCTGGGATGGCTGACCGTTCACGTCCCAATGCGAGCTGGTACTCAGGTCGCCCGCCAGATGGCTTGCTCATGGCTGCGGCTTCATCTGAGGCAGATCCCTTGGCAGCAATCCTGTTATGGAATGCAGGAATCGCGCGACTCAAATTTCCACAAATCTCCCGAAAACCAAAAGAAAGATTCCATCGCCCGATGACCGTGATTGCCTTCGGGACACGATCACCAGTGCAGAGAGTGGTGACCAGGCCGGAGACCACAGCCATATCAAACCGCGTTTATGATTTGACTTCAGGCAAGCCAGTTGTCAAATCGATAAGAGGGCTACCTGGGAAGAATTGTTAATACCGGCTCAGTGCGCCATTCATGATATGCTGGTTCGGGACCATTAACAATTTCATGCTTGCGAGAATCACCTGTGATCATCAAAGAACACATGTTATCCTGACTTCTGGCAATATTTCGTCCAGTGTTCTTGAAGTCAGGGTGTTTCAGTGACGTCAGTGCATTACCATTGCACCGCCCCGCTTGAAAAATCCGGCCCTCGACCTCTCTCCAACGAAATATGCTTCCTTCCAGACTCCTACATCACGGGGAGCGCTTCCCCACCCTCTCACGTCACGGACATCGCCTCTCCTCGCGCGCAGAAGCGTCCATGCAGCTGGAAGTCCCGGAGAACCCCGTCCCTCAGTTCGACCAACTGAAGGATCCATCCCACCAAGCGCAGACACCGAGCTCACAGACAATTGCGACCTTGATCAGAGCAACCCAAACCCGGGCCTTGGCGCGGCCATTCGAGCTGCGAAAGCGGAAGAAGTCGCGAGACCGGGGAAAGGGATGAAGGGACCCGGTGAGCTTCGACCTCGCTGAGAAATGTACAGAGGTCAGTCTTGAGGCTATCAACGCTTTATTACAGTCGCCGCCGTGGACACCGCGAAGAAAGCAGACCGTTCCGGCATTCTTCGTCAAGGAGATCGCACGAGCTTCGGTGACGAGGATGAAGGCGAGGGAGTTATAGCGCGCGAGGGAAAGAAGTTGAAGGAGGCTGCAACAAAGGCGAAGGGGGCCATTCTGGGGAAGAGGAGTTTGGACGCCTATAAGTGGGCGCTTTGGAGTCATTTTTCGAGGCCGGTTCTGCAGGAAAAAAGGACTGGCTGACTCGTTTTTCTGTGTGAATGCTTTCAGAGCTGCCGCCTACAAGTCGCTCAAGTCGCATGCGGAAGAAAAGGAGGCCGGAACTTCCGAAATGTCACGCTCCACTGCTCAATTGGGGAGCGACGCCACAGTCAGAGATCAGGAGAACAGGCCAGGTATGCTTAATATCTAGCTGATCATCACTTTAGTGATCAGGGCTGGTGCTCTGACGCTAAATCCTGGTTGCCATGGTTTTCAGTGATGGGAATGCAAGATGAGAAGGGCCAGCTCTACAACAATACCAAGGAGAAAAATTAGGACTAGTGTTGATAACACGGCACTTGTTGAAGTTCGAAGTGGTGTAAGCGGGGAATTGAATAAGCCTGACGTCAAGGTGTTTGATAAGACTGACGTCACTTATGTGGCGATAATCGTGCTTATAAAACACCTTGACGTGTCACAATCCAACTCAGCAACTCCCCTGGTACACGACACCCCATCCATCTGATTTCAAACCTCATGGCAAGCATTCGTCAACCTCCCGAGAACAAAACCACGACCGAGCAAGCCGCAGGAGCACTTGCGAAAGTCTCAACCGAAACCGATCCATGGCCTCACTTCGTGCGTGTCAGAAACGTCTTTTTCGTAGCAATGTGGTGCTAAGGTGCTTTTGTCCTGTCGCGTGGGTCGTTTGGTCGTGATCATTCGCCTTGATGGCTGCGCTGATGTCTGCGCTTTGATCATTCGAACCATTTCCAAAGGGCCTCGCTGGTGCCTGTAAGTACCCAACATATATTTCTTTTCTGGCGTACCCACCACTCCTGCCAATACTTCCTCTAAAGGCGGAGCCGGAGCGTGGTACGCCAACACTGTCCGAGCAAACCGCAACGCGTCCGCCGTGATGGCAGGTCTGGGCCTTGCATACAGTTACGCGGGATACTTGCTGTCTTCTGGAAGGAGAAGGGACGTGAAGGTCGGGTATGATGTTGCGACGTGAGTGAAACGAGTTTGAACGAGTTTGATATCGAATCGGCCTGACGAGGATTCTTGGGGCGTCTGTGCTATTCGGTGGTAAAGAGTCGCGTCACTTGTGTTGACAGCGTATACGCTTCCGAACGCTCGTGAGTTCCGAAGGACACTGTCGTTATCTGTGACGTCAGTTCAATTTGATAATCTATCTTCGACCCCGCCCGTTCCCGTCGCCACCTCCACTCGCCGCCTTTCAAGTTTCTACACGTGCTGCTGACTCAATCGTTTTCGGCACTCTCGGAGGTATTTCCTCGCTTGGAAACTTGAACAAGTCGTACCAGATCAGGTTCGTGGGATGCTTTCAAAGTTGATTTATCTGCCGGAGTACCTTAAACTACTGCCTTGTTCATACATTAGGACGGGAGTTCCGAGAGATGCCCAAGTAGTGCAAACTGCGTGAATGGAATGAAGTCAGCGTGTGGTCGAGAGCGGTGGAAAAGCTGCAACGGAAATCTGAAAAGTTTGACAAGGGGTTTCAGATAGAGAGCTTGAATTTGTGTGTTTTGAGACTGAAGTTAGAATGAAATTTTGTTTTGAGGTTCAAATGTTCCGAAGTAAAGTTGGGTTCCATCCTTGGTGTCACCATAAGCTCCCACGTCAAACTTTGTCACAATTCATGCCACCCGCACCGGGAGACTTCCCAGTCGACAGTTCCGCACCACAACTTCCACTCTTGCATGTCGCTCGCCCTATCGAACCACGTTCTGAGGTTGCGTCCAGTCCCCCACAAATTTCGTCCGTTATGTCCGACATCGACCTGATTATCTTCATTTTCCTGGCGCTTTCCATCGGATCGTGCTGCTTAGGATGCGGCTTTGGTCTCTGCTTCAACAGACGGAGGGACAGGGCGAATCGAGCGGGCCGTGACGTCACGAGAGAGCGAGGAAATAGTGTGAGTGACCACCCGTTCGTCCGAGACGAGAGCATTTGTGGTGTGCGCTCATTTGAGCATGTCTTGTTTTCAGAATGCGGTGTCTTTGTCAACTTTACCGCCGTTTGAGCGACGTGCTGCGAGCTTTGAAGTACTGCCTCCGTACCAGTTTGGAGTGCCAAACGGTCTCCCTGGGCACGTCCTGAATACCTTTCAAGTTCAAAGCTATGCAGAATTTCTGTTGATGAAGGATGGTGCCAGGGAAAGTTCGGAAAGTCCTCCTGATCAAGATTATGGTGCACCTTCCTCTATCGTCTCGGAGAACATACAGGAGCAACAGGAAGAGCCACCGCACACCTCTATCGATTTATCTGTTCCCGAGGCAATGCCAGCAATACCTCAAGTTCACTCGAGACAATCTTCAGACGCTGTTACGCTGTCATCGCTCGAACAACCCAACAACACCTCGTCTGACCGCTGCCCCATCTGTCTCGACCTATTTGCAACAACTGATTTGGGGATTTCTCCACCCTGTGGTCACTTGCTCCACCTTTCTTGTGGGAAGCGATGGTTCGCGACGGAGCGGAGGTGTCCCATATGTCGTCGCCAGTTTTGGAACCCTCGAGAATGGTTGCTGGATGGCGTCTGGTAACATATGTTCACGTGGCGGAGGGATCATTGGCGCGTGGTTCTGGATGGACAACCACGGGATGAATCGCACTGGTAAAAGGACTGAGATAATTTGAGCTGTATAAAACACAAATAAAACAATACTTCTTTCTTTCCTAGCTCGTTTTTCGCTCTTGGGTCCTTTCAGTGACCAAAGTAGAGTGCACGTGCTGCCACTTCCTTTTCCACCCGCAACCCCCGCAACAATGAGCAGTCGCTACTCGGACGACTCCGTTCTGTACACGCCGATCCGCGGGGTTCCTCCTCGCCCCACAACGTGCGGGGCTTCCACCGCCAGCGGCTCATCCTCCATGGTGGGGGAACCAGCGAGCAAATCAGGATGGTCAAACACCCAGCAAATCCTGCTCGATTGGTCACAACACTTGGCAGGCCCGTCTGTTGAGCACAGGCAGCAAATGCCGGAGCACTATGCGTCAACACGACCCCTGCAGCCAGGAGAGAAGCCCATCATTCTCCCCGTCAGAGTGGAACCGAAGGTCGTGTTCGCCAACGAACGGACGTTTCTCACGTGGATGCACTTTGTGAGTTGATTGACACACGCGACGATCGCCACATAGTCTTTTGAACGTCTTCCACACATCAGGGCGTCGTCCTTACAACTCTGTCCGTCACCCTACTGAACTTTGCGGACTATGTCGGACAAATTGCTGGTCTCTTCTTCACCCTGGCGGCGACGGGAACCCTCGTTTATGGATTGATGTTATTCTTGTGGCGCTCGCAGAAAATTCGGAACCGCGACCGAGAGCCGTATGACAACGTTATTGGCCCGATAGCGCTCACGGCTGTACTGTTTCTTGGCGTTTTCTTGAACGTCGTGATGCGTGTTGTTGCTTGGGAACGGTAGTTCACGAACGATTTTAGAATGTTGTTACTCCACATAGTTTGTACATATACTTCTATACCATTCTCACTTAAAGTTCCCCCCTTCGCCTTCAAGGAAAGAAATTAACGTTTCACTGTTGAGTCCAGCGTTGCTGCGGTGGTTGCTGCGCGATAGTTCAATTCTAAACCAACTACTGTCGCGAGCCAGCCATCGGACTCCTCGACCTCCAGCGAACGATAGCTACGCACGGTAGTAGCTGGATGAAGGATGAAGTAAGGGCGCCTGTCGTCTTCCTCCTTCTCATAGCGGGTCTCACAAGAACCGCGTCGCAGCGTCGTCAAAGAAATCCAACGCATCAACGCCAAGGAGCTTGACAGGGCTATTGACGGTGGAGCGTCGTGGCATGACGAGTACAGGAACTCGGCGTGGGTCTTTGCAGGAGGATTGGACTTTGAGTTTAGTGAAGGAGACGTGATTTGCATATTTTCCCAGTGAGTGGAGTCGCCTGGGCAAAATACATGGACGGGAAGCTTTTCTTGAAACGGTTGTTGACGTCGTCTGATGCCGTCTTTTGCCATCCCCACCCTGCAGATTCGGCGAAATCGTGGACATCAACCTCGTCCGCGACAAAGCCACGGGCAAGAGCCGCGGCTTCTGCTTCATCTGCTACGAAGACCAGCGGTCGACCGTCCTGGCCGTGGACAACTTCAACGGGTCTCAGCTGGCTGGGCGGACAATACGGGTGGACCACGTCAAAGACTACAAACCGCCCCAGAAGAAGCGGAAGCTGGACAAGGACGGTAACCTCATCGAGGAGGAGCAGCAGGAAGAGCCCAAGCCGAGGATTGCGCCCATGGGTATCTTGCCGGGAGACGCGGAGATCATGGCGCAGGAGGGTGGATTGGACGAGGACAGCGATGTGGACCCGGACGACCCTGCACTCAAGGGCTTGGATCCAGAAGATCCGATGTATGCGTACATGGCGGAAAAGATCAAGAAGAAAAGGGTGAGACCGTGTATACCTCTGCGCGAAATGAGAACGACGTCGGTGATACGTAGACCTTCCTTTCGTCACCTGCGGCGATACTCCAGCGTAAAGAAAAGAAGAAGCAGTCCAAACTCTCGAAGAAGCACCGCGCCTCACCCACAGCCGAGCGAGGCGCGTCTCCAAAGTCCACCCGAGAAGCGCCGCCGGAGGCCGAGCGGGAGTGGGATCGCGGAAAGCCCCCCCGCTCACCATCGCCGCCTCCTCGACGGAGGAACTCACCGGAGCGGAAACGGGATGGAGGGACGGAGCACAGAGACCGCGGTGATAGGGAGCCGAGGAGTAATGGTGAACGATATCGAATCGACGACTCGTATCGGTCTCGTGTACGTGATAGCTCCCCACCTCGACGTGAGGAGCGTTCTGGCCCTTCTCGGTATGTGGAACCAGACTCGAACAGGACCGGGTCTGGACGGGACCTTGACAAGGATCGCCGACGAAGTCGAAGTCGGAGTCGAAGTCCCCGAGAGCACAGATCTGGCGACGCGCGAGGAGACCGGCGAGGCGACTGTTATTCTTTTGGAAAGGACTATTCACGTGAGAAGTCGAGGTCTAGGTCGAGGGAGCGGGAGCGAGAGCGATCAGGCAGGAGAGACGACGCGAGACGGTAAGGTGGTCAACGTTGTAGTATCGATACATGACAGTTTTTGGGCCGTAAGAAGAGAAGTGAGCGATAAGAGTGTCTCAAAGATGGCCACAGCATTTGGGTAACGTGAGCAACAACAAACACGTTCGCCTTGCCGTCATCGGATGCGGACAACGCGGCAGAGTGTACACCCGACGATGCCAGGAAAACACTTCGCTTGGTCAAGTCGTCGCGGTGGCGGATCCCGCCGCTGAACGGAGACAGCGAATTGCACACAATCGGGGATTGGGAACGGACCTACAGTTTACTTCGCACGCGGATCTTTTTGAAGCCATCGACAGGACAGATCTTGCCGTAGATGCTGCTATCATTGGGACGTTGGATTCCTTACAGTATGTTTCCCGACTTCCCGACATATATTTGCAGCGAGAGACACTTATGTAGGCGTACAGTCGAGATATTGTTCTTGAAGCAGCGAAGCGGAAACTGCACATTCTGTGCGAGAAGCCTATGGCGACCTCAATAGAAGGTGCGAGCATATTGTAGTTCGGTTCACCCACACCAACTATTGCGATTCCTTTTAACGTCACTCAAGATTGCATCCAAATATACAGAGCAGTCACAGACGCCAACATCGTTTGGGCCGTGGCGCATGTTCTACGTTACTCGCCTGAAAACGTTCAACTGAAGCTCCTGAACGAATCACGACAACTGGCCGAGTAATCTCGGTGCAGCACCTTGAACCTATCGGATGGGACCATTTTGCGCACAGGTGAGATCGATTCTATGGGATAGCAGCCAAGTCTAAATTTTGCACCAATGGGTAAATGGTTTCCTAGCTATTTCAGAGGAAACTGGAGACGGGAGGATGAAACTTCTTTCATGTTGATGACAAAGTCATGTACGTTATCCTCCAGACTTTGGCCTGATATCGAGGCCAATGGTCCTACGCACAGCTAACACACAACAACTGCTCACGCCACGACATGGACATCTTGAACTACTTATTTGGTGGAATCAAACTCAACAGGGTATCATCATTTGGAAACTTGGTTCACTTTCGACGAGACCAAAAACCTGAAGAGGTTGGAAGTGCCACCCGTTGCCTCAATAGTACAAGTCCGTGCAAATATTCTCACCGTCTGGTGGCACACCCGTCCTCAAATCACACGAAATTCCCTTACGCAAGAATTTTGAACCCTCCTCTCCTTACTCTGCAAAGCGTCAGTACCTTCAACGCGTCGAAAGTGACCCGACCAATATCGGATGGCCAGTGTCAGTGCTCTGCGACGTCATGGACATTGAGAATGTGGGCAAGCGCTTCGAGAAGGACCATATGGGCGTTGTGTGTACGAGTGCGAAAATGATGTGTGTGACCACCAGGTATGGTTTGTTATGTAAATTGATGTTTGGCCTGCCAGTCGCGAGTTCTCTAAACTGGTCTCCCTAGGTTGCTAACCTCGAGTTTCAAGATGGGCGAACAGCAACTTTCCAAGTAGCTGCCTTCTCGTGGCATCTTTGTGTGTGCAAGACTCGAGTGTTTGGCACACGAGGGGACATCACAGGAGACGGCAACAAACTTCACGTTTCGACTTTACCAACTTAAAGCAGACCGTGTACAGGCCTTTTGTAGACGGAGTCGTCCAACCTCGTTATTCAAGGGCACAAACGTGGATGTCGAGTCTTCTACCGACGGTTCAGTAGCAGCGGATGGCTCCGGATTCAATGTGGCCAAGTGGCCACGGAGGCGGCGATGCCGGTGTACTTTTGGCGTTCCTCCGAACAATCCAGGAGGGCGTGGATCACTTGCGATGCAGCATTGACGAGTGTTTTGAGAGTCACATGTGGGTCTTTGCAGTAAGTACAGTTCTTGACGATTGTTTCTTCAGTCGATATATTTGACTGAGTTATTGTCAGGCTGAAGAAGCTCAAAAGAAGTCTGTGGTGGTGGATTTGAACGACTTTAAAAGAAAGCATGCCATGACATGATCCGGGAGTACCAAATTAAACTTACGTGAAATGTTTTGGAGACCTTTGACGTAGTTTCAACCCTCTAGTTCTATGTGCCTAGGTTCTACCCTTGTATTTGTCAACTATTTGTGATCGCGTCCCACATCTTGCTGCCCATTCGCAGCGGTGCGCAGCTGAGTTCGTCTCGGCACAGATCGGTCCGCCAAAAGCCGAGCGATGAGGACCCATCTCAGCTTAATGACGGTGATTTTGCTTTCAACAAGAAGAAATGTCGACTGGCCCCTTCACGTTCTTTTCTTTTGCACGATAGAGGCCAGGGCGTGTGCGGTAGTGGTGTTCCTCTGCACCTCCCCGCAAACACCGCAAACCCGGCCTGGATAAACATTGCGCCGAGCAATGACGTAGTGGAAGAGATCCGCCCTCATTCCGCTCTGTTCAGGCCTGCATTGCAACGGCGGCGCACCCAGACTCTATCCCATTTAACCTTACTAGCTTGCTACTCGCATTTGGGCCCAACAAGCGAGCATGGCTTCGGACAAGACATCGCCCTGGAGTGCGGACGTCCGCTCAAAGTGGATACACATGCAACGACGGCAGTGAGTGGTGCCGAGACGTTCCTGAGCTGAGTTGGGGGACGTTCGTCGACCACCACCGATGGCGCTAATCCAAATGTTGATCCTTCATTCACGTCGAGGACAGAGCCCAATCGCGTTTGCCCTCTTTGGTTTTGGCACGCAAGTGCTCTCGGCTGGACTACTGATTGCAGGCTTCATTGGTAGGTCACTTTTGGTTTGCTTGTGGTGGTAGCGATTTCATAGGCCATGATGGTGACCCCGTATGTCGAAATCTCTGGTAGAACCTTCCGGTGCAGCTGTGGTTTCCACGTTCTATGTTGCGACGGGACCTTTTCAACTTTTTGTTCCTGGACGTGAACTCAGCGGAAAGGTACGTGAAATCAATAAGTTTTGGTTTTTGGCGAAGAATATGTTCACTAATGTGCCCTGCGGTCATCTACTGTCATCAATTGCGACTAGGATAATCTCATGGCCTCCTACGCCTTTATAATCTACGGTTCCTACGCTGTCGGCATTGGAATTTTCCAGCTTCTCACGTTGTCGGGCGCTGTTCAAATCAGTGAGTCTCACAACACGTGGTGAAGTAAGCTCCGTTTGATTTCCACGCTTCAATATGCCTTCATTACGTTCATCTTCTCCATCGGGGCCTTGAAAACAAACAATGTGAATCTTTTCAATTTCGTCGGGGTGTTTTTCTTAATTGCATTGCTGGTGGGTGGTGCATGCTATCAAGACCACTCAAAACTTTTCCCTTCCCGAAACTTTTAGGCCACTGGAACTCACACTGAAAGCAGCACCGTGACCGTCGCCTCTGGATGGGTCGGGATCATCACTGGGTGTTCTGTGGGTACCGTTCCATTCACGGCGGTGACGTCGACCGTCAGCGCATGTTTTACATCTCCCGATCCATATCACGCATAGTTGCGGCTCACGGGCGTACTACGCGGCAAGCGCTTCGTTTCTTTGTGATTGGTTCCAGTACCCACTCCTACCTGTAGGCGATTTGAACGGTTATTGGAACAAGCCCACTCCACGGACCGAGGTTTTTCGCTCGCGAATGCATTCTGAAGTAACCATCCTTCTACCTGCAAATAGCACTGCTTGAATGTCTTTTTTTGGCTTTGATTTTTCAATGGGAGGTTTGGTTATACGGAAGATCACATTCTAGTTGCATGAGAACTTAGTCTTCAGTGTCTTTGTGTGTGCAAAACTGTCTTTGTTTGCAAGAACAACAACCGAGGTTTTCTGGTGGCCGGGTCACTTCGAGGTCCTTCGTTTCTCCTTGTTTACATTCAATTCCTGTTGCCGAACGAGGGGCGGCATTCTCGGCCTCTCTGCGCCCCGTAAGACCCCGCGGGTATCAAAGTATAAGAGCGAACGTGGAAGAGATGACAGACCGCGGACACTTTCATCCTTGGGACCCGTGAATATGGGGAAGGCAACGAAATCAAAGGCTAAACGATCCGCCAATCCTCCCAATCCCAAGAGTCGACGTAAATCAGGCGGAGAGGTGCTTGGAGGTGCTTCTGGCTCTTCGGGACCTTCCCCTCGCGTTGGATCGGAAAGTCTGCGGGAAGCAATCGCACGAGCTGCGCAAGAGCGACGACTAAGGGAGGAGCAGGAAAGACAAGAAGAAGATCGACGAAAGATTGAAGCAACGCTTGCCCGCAAAGCTGCAGTGCTGGAGCGAGCGAGGAAAGCGACTAAACTCTTGGATGGAATCGAAAACAATACTCCAGGATCGAAGAGGACCCCGACGCCGTCTGGAAGTGGAACTTCGCCTACATCACCTTCGATAGACTCGGGCTTTCCATCTCGCCAAATTACGTCCTTCGGTCGTGGGGGCACACCTTCATCATTCCAGTCTTCCACGACGAGCGCAGTCCTCCCCCCTTCTACAAAGATCCCTCCTTCTACTGTCTCGTTTCAGTCTTCGTCAGGATTCACATCGTCATTCTTCACGTATGATCCAGACCCGAATCCCGCAATGGAACCGTCACCGGTACCGTATTACGCTTCTGGAAGAGCAGGGTAAGCGTCCTGAACCCACGCCTTGTGAATCAATCGCTCACGCTACTATATTCGACTTACTTTAGGCTGGGAATGCTCCCCGACCCGGTCTCCTTTCGCGTTCTCTGGGGGAATCCAGCCATCTCCGCCTCTGGCCCCATCATGCACAGGCTAATCATCTATTCCACTTCTCTACCACCAACTATCGACGGTTTTGAGTTCTGGTTTCTTGACCGTGACCCAATTCGTGTGGGAAACTGCCACCTCGACAAGACGGAGTTTGACAGCGGGCGGGACAGGAAGGAAGTGATCTTCTCACCAGGCGAAAACGTCGTAAAGATCGCTGCCCGAGCGGCTGGGTGGATCCAAGGTGTCAATGTGACTACCTCCGGAGGGAACGAGAGCGGGTGGTGTGGAAGTGGCTGGGTTGCTGAAGGTTTCGACCTTGTTCCTGGTGGAAAGGCGCGGCGCGACGGGAACCCCGGGAATGCCGAGAGTGAGGAAGTTTTCTGGTGCTGTGGCATATGGGGCTCGTCTGGCGTGGGAAAGAACGGGCACAGGGTTGTGGACTCATTAGGAATCCTTTACGCAAAGCAAAGGACTCCAAAGGCTTCCAAGGATTGAGACATCGTTCACCGCACACAAGATATCGATGCGAAGTGTCAATGTCGATATTTGTAACCAGTGCCACAAGTCACCCACAACAATTTCCGTCTGCCGTTTCACCGTTGTTCTGAATTTAGATTTCCTTGCTCTAATGATTTCAATTTTTTTAATTTAACTCGTCATGACGATCTAGTCCGAATAACTCGCTGGGTCTTCAAAAAAACCAATGGTATATGATCTTCTTCCTCGAGAAAGATGTACATTTTATCAGCATAAGGTACAAATGCCGTAGAATTATTCAATGATGAGGAGGACTATCAATATACTAGGATATCGATGAATCACGAATCAGTCCCATCGAGCAGCGAAAGTTCCACAAAACCGCACCCCCATCGACGAAAAAGCTCTCATTGTTTCTCATCACCGCCCCACATTGACGAGTGATGCTTTCTCCTCGCATAAGCCATATATCACATCCTGAACTTCGCCTTCCTTGGAGCCAAAATCCACCAAAAACTTCCCATTGGCATCCATAAGGTACCCGGGTGTCTCAAAGCAGGCAACAATCGGGTCGAAATCGTGTGCTGCCAGCAGAACGTCCGAGTGTCGGCAGGGGGTTTCGTCCCCTGCAGAGGATAGTCCAATCTGTTGTGCTGGCGACGCCGAGCTGCGACGGCTAACACCATCACCGGAAAACAACTGCGAGCGCAGACGCTCTGTCAGCGCAGATAAGCGGCGAGCGACACCGATGGGAGGGAGGCTCGATCGGAGGCGGTTCAATTCTGCAGGATCGTCAAATCGATCAAGGAGGCCGTGTCCATTGGGATCCAACAGCGGCCGGAGCCGATGGTACAGTTGTACGCCGCCTTGGGCAAATAGGCGACGCAGAACTGCGGGTGATGCGAGGGTGTCAGCTGGAGACGACGTGGACCTGGTGGGGCCTCCATCGTCTCGAGGGAGATAAGGTAAGATCGAGAGATAGGGGTGGAAGGTTCGGCGGGATGCAGGGAGGGAGCCACGGGTGTACCGCCCCGGCCACAAGGTGGTCAGTCGCGTTGAACCGGTGGGACCAGAGATGTCTCTCCACGTAGAAGGAGCAGAGTCATCACCGTTACTGTGATGTACCGGTGAACTGGTTGTAGTGGTTGCCGGGGAGAGTCCCGGGGGTGAGGAGTCCGCCGAAACGATATTAAGGGCCGCGTTTGAAGCGGGTACGGACGGGCGGGAGAGGACTAAGGGCAGGCGGGGAGCATCCGTTTCAACGGATATGGGCTCGTTGCCAGGGCGCAGGTCCGAAAAGTTCATCACAAGCGTCGCCGAAGAAGATTCAATGGTTGTGTCTTCTTTATCGTCGTCATCGGCCTCTTGCGCTTCGGAAGAGGGGTCGCTCTCAGCTTCTCGTGCGCGCGGCGCCAGCATTGACGGGCTGCTCCCGTTCGCACCTTGCCGTGCACCTTCGCGAAAGTCATCCGCCCATGTTGAGTCCACGTCCTCCAGCGCCGCCATCCTTCGCACTTCTGCAGGGGTCAAAACCCCAAGAGTCACAGGTACTCCACCCAAAAGAAGTCCATACGTGGGTTCTGTCGCCTCATAGCGCCGGCGACTCCTCCTACGAGGTCTCCACGGTGCGTCCACCTCTACATCGTTTTCCGGCTCTATGGGGAGCTGGTCGCTGCTCTCTATCCCCGAGTCCCTCCCATACCGCCCCTCGAGGCGATTCTCGGCGTCGCCCCGCAGTTCGGACGGGAAAGGAATGAGGGTGCTGTATTCGGAATCGGATTCGCTGCTTTCGGACGACTCGGAATCCCATACCGCACCGGCACCTACCGCCGCCTCAGGGGGCTGTGAGCGGCGTGGGATTCTCCGTCGCGAGTATAGCGACGTGCGGGATGGTTGGGGAGGTTGATCAAGCCATCGCTCCCGTTCTCGGCCGCCGTCCATGGGAAACGCCCGGGAAAGAAAGTCAATGTCCAAGTCTCCGTAGAGTTCCTCCATTCCAACGTCGCCAAAAACAGTTCCATCCATTGGTTGCGGGGTTGGTGTTCGGCTGACCAAATTCATCGGCACAACTGTTGGTTCACGCTTGGTCCCCCATTACTGCTGTTTGCAAACTGGTAGTCCTAGCCCAAAAATAATGGTGTGCTATTATGAAACCGTTGTAACTTCCCGGGGCGATTGCTCCCGCCCCCGACCACCGATTGAACCCACTCCGACGTCGCTGGACTTAAATATACCACGCGCCATAATTCTGTGAGTTTCGTGGCGGTCTGCACGGGTGATGGTGACTTCACCGAAAATACGGCGGCACCCCCCTCTGCCCAGATTCTCTCGTCGATTGGGCAAATTTTCATCGGCGCCCGGTATATTATAGTACTAAGCGTGAGAGAGAGTGGTTTGGAGTCGGTGCCGCCGGTGGTTCGTGTGGTAATGGTCGTCTTCGGGAACCAGTCTGTTCGGCGGGGAGTTTTGCTTTACGGGACATGGTTTTGCTCAAGGAATCTTTTTGCCCTCGTGGCTGTTGCCTGTATCCACTACACAAAACAAAGAGATAAACAGTGACACCAAGACTATTTGTGGAAGCGCTGGAAACGTGGTTTGACATACTTCGTCAACGAGGAAAACGCTAGAATCACTCACCGAATAATCACGCTGCAGAACTTATGTCTGCATTCTGCTTATACCTCTCCATGACCCTCGCGACGTCATGTTCGTAGATGTACCCGGTGACTGAATCTTTCAGCCCAAACTGGTTCCTGATGGTCATCAAACATGAACCGCCCAAACCACATTTCAATTCTCGAGCTTGCTGTCTGGTACCTCGCAATCTCCCGGGACTTGGCCGCAATAGAGAGGAGACGTGGAAGCTGGATTTTTTCGTATAGCTTGAACAGAACTGCGTGGTTGGAATCGGGAAGGAGCGTCATGAGGTCATGCAGCACTCCGCAGTCTTTGATGCCCATTGCCAGACCTTGCCCAAGGGATGGAAGTGTTGCGTGGCCTGCATCGCCAATCAAGAGCACTCTTCCCTATTCGCGCCAATGTTGGGATTCACATGATCCCAATTACTTGACGGAGAGCATTAGAGTTGAACGTACCTTGTGCTGGGTTGGCATGTCTGGAAGATCCCACATGAAAATGGGTGTTATGCGATCTGCAACACGAACAAGGTCCACCACGTGCTTCGGGGCACCCCACTCGTTGACAAATCTCTGAAAGACGGTTGGCCTCTCTGGATAGGTTGTTGACGGGAAGCTAGTCCGGGTCCGGCTCGTTACCCTCGCTCTTGTGCTTTAGGTGTTCCAAGGCCCCGCATTGTCCTCCGGGCAGTGGACTGTGAAGATGCAGTTTCCTTTGAGTGGATACATATACACTGCCATAGGAGGATCAAATATGATGGGGGGAGCGTCGGGCAGACCCTTCTTCTTTCCGATATCAAGGACGCCGACGTAGGCTGATGCGAAACGTCCTGGCGGTTTCGCCTCAGGAAACACGATACTCCGCAACATTGAGCTTACACCACCGGCTCCGATAAGAATGTCTACGACAACGGTGGAGCCATCCGCAAAAGACGCCGTGACGTTGGCATCCGTCTGCTCAATCCCCACCACACGTCTCTCCAAGTGCACGGAATCCCAGCACGGTCGCACGCACGCATCAGGACCCTGTGCAAGCTGGACCTGAGAATAACGGACGCCAATTTCTGTCCTGGTTTTGTGGGCACAATTTCCATGTATGCAGCATCGGAACCGTCCATGAGAGCGTAGGAAACCTTTGACGCGTGGCCGCTTGAGTTGAGGATGACCTCGTCCACAAGACCCAATCGCTCGAGGCCGTACATTGCATTAAGCTGTAGATCAACTGCCCCGCCTACATCCCAGAAAGGGTGAACACCTTCTTCAGGGTTGGGGTTGGGTATGTCGCCCCGCTTTTCGTAAATCGTGGCATCGTAGCCGTGCTTCTTGAGAACGAGAGCTGCCAGTGCGCCAGCAGGGCCTCCGCCTATCATGATGGCCGTTTTGGTGGGCATTTCCGCTTGATTAATTCTCTGAAGGTGTGTGGCCTGATAAACTACAGGCGCCACATCCTTCTGCCCTGTGAACCTGAAATGCGCAAACTTCTTCACATACGACGTCGTCTCATCTTTCATGTTTTCCGATTCCCAGCATTAATTTTTTGTTTCGGTTAGGTCGAAGCAGTACGCACCGCAAACACACATATCAAGCATCGAAAAGTAAGGTGAATTTTGTTTCATAGATGTTTGTTAAATTTTCTCCTGTCGTCTGACAGACTCATCACGTATCCCGTTATGTCATATATGTATACAGTGCTTTCTCCAATCAGTCTCAATTGCTGTTTATCGCTTCAACATACTACGAAGTTCGGACTGAGTGGGTACTATCATGTATTTTTTGAGTGATGACTGCGATAAGGCTGAGTTGTAAGAATGTGGCCCAGGTTTGTCACCTGAAGGTAAACTTGCCGACAACTCTCCATCAACACAGTCATCACCCGAAGCCACACGATGCCCATTTCAAAAGTGTACGCGCGCCAAATCTTCGACTCTAGGGGCAACCCCACCGTTGAGGTCGAGGTGACGACAGAAAAGGGTGAGTTTTTCGCGGCGTGTTCGTCGTTGTCCCGGACAGTGCAGACACGCGCTGGCATCTCGGACTCGCGCCAAAACACTTCAAATAAAGGATTCGCTCCGATTTCGCTGAGTTTTATGGCCTGCTGTTGCTTGATTTGACAATGGAAAGACAGAGAAGCCGTATTGTGACTCACCCTAAATTCGTCCCGGTCACTCAATTGCATCCCCCTCGTTCCCACCGAACTCCAGGTGTTTTCCGCGCCGCCGTACCGTCCGGTGCGTCCACCGGTATCCACGAGGCCTTGGAACTCCGTGATGGCGACAAGTCCAAGTATGTTGGCAAGGGTGAGTTTGGGTGGGCAGCACATGGCACCAAAACGCGAATCCACCTTATGAACGAAAGAAACTTATCAGCATAATTGTGTTTTCTTTACGTGTCCCCAATCTAGGTGTCAGCAAAGCTGTCAGCAACGTCAACGACATCATCGCCCCCGCGGTTGTGAAGTCTGGTATTTCCGAAACCGAGCAGGCGAAGCTCGATGAGCTGATGCTTCAGCTCGATGGAACTAAGAACAAATGTTCGTGTTTGCCAGGTCATGTCCCCTATCACGTCATCACCATATCTTCGGTTTGTTTATTTTGACATTTCACAGCGAAGCTCGGTGCCAACGCCATCCTCGGTGTTTCCCTCGCCATTGCTCGTGCCGGAGCTGCCGCCAAGGTTGGTACGATCACAATTCCCCCATGGTTCGAGCACATTTATCATTTCTTTCGACCACAACCAAGGGTGTTGCCCTCTACAGGCACATCGCCGACCTCGCCGGCAACAAGCCGCCCTTCGCCCTTCCCGTTCCGTTCATGAACGTCATCAACGGTGGCGAGCACGCTGGAAACCGTCTCGCTTTCCAAGAGTTCATGATCGCCCCTGTTGGCGCCCACTCGTTCGCCGAGGCCATGAAGATCGGCTCGGAAGTGTACCACTCGCTCAAGTCTGCTATTAAAAAGAAGTACGGACTTGGTGGTGAGTTCCTGTTCTGTTGTCTGGAATTGGATTGTCGCGCCAGGCAATTGTTAATGCCTCCCTTGAAATCATTTCAGCTACGTCTGTTGGTGACGAGGGAGGCTACGCGCCCTCGATTGGCGATGGAAAGGAGGGATTCGCGCTCCTCGAGCAGGCTATCAAGGACGCAGGCCACCAAGAGAGCATTGTAATTGGAGCGGACATTGCTGCCTCTGGTGAATCTCACATCAAAGTGATGTTGCGCCACTGTTTCGCTTACATCTTGACTTTGCTTTTAGAATTCTTCCGCGAGGGCAAGTACGACCTGGACTTCAAGAACCCCGAAACCGATACCAGCCGCTACATCACCCCCGACCAACTCGCCGACATCTACAAGAGCTTCGCCAAGGATTTCGGATGTGAGAATATCGTCGCTGTCTGCCCCTTTGTTTAATCTGAATTTGAAACGACGTCGTCCTTGAAATCAGTGGTATCGATCGAAGACCCCTTCGAGCAGGACGACTGGGAGAACTGGGCCAAGCTCCAGGCTGCTCTTCCCGACCTTCAGGTTGTCGGCGACGATCTGACTGTCACCAACCCCGAACGCATCAAGGTTGCCATAGAGAAGAAGCTCTGCTCTGCCCTCTTGCTGAAGGTAAACCAGATTGGTAGCATCACCGAATCCATCCAGGCGTGAGTGCTCTCTTCTTTTCATGCCACGTACAACTGCTTTATTGAAGTACTCTGCGACAGTGCCAAACTCTCCCAAGCCGCCGGCTGGGGTGTGATGGTCTCCCACCGCTCTGGCGAAACCGAGGACACGTTCATCGCCGACCTTGCTGTGGGTCTCCAGGCTGGACAGATCAAGACGGGTGCCCCGGCTCGGTCTGAACGTGTTGCGAAGTACAACCAGCTACTCAGGATCGAGGAGGAGCTGAAGGCAGATGGTTTCTACGCGGGCAAGAAGTTCAAGCACCCAACAAAATAGAAAGTTTCATGAGATTGTAATTGAATTGATCGTACTCTGATGTGTTTACGGAACTCCAGGAAAGAATTCCTGTCAGACACGTCAAACCTTTTATCCGGCGACTTCTGCCGGCACCAACATCATAGGTTATCGTACGAGCAAACATCTTTCGCTAGGGAAGTAGAGCCACCGTGTGCGTCAACCTTCGCACCCAACGATTTGGCCTGCGCGCGATGGGGGCGATTGCGGGACCCCGAACCGACTGAATTTGAACGAGCGCTACCTTGTCGCGAAAACGCTCAAACAGTTTACCCTTGATGAGGAACGTTGCAGAGAAGCATAAGGTGTTTTAGCGCTGCAGTCGCCCTGGAAGGGCTGGAGCGGCCCCTGAAGATTGGTCAGAACGATTTGCAGGTTTCGCTGAACTGGAAGGAGGTCTTCTTGTACCCCACCAAGCTTGCCAGCGATTCCGATAACTCCACTGAATGGCTCGCAGTGCCTTTCTTGGCTTCATAGCTGCCTTGTGCTTGTTCGTCCTTTCAGGGAGGAGAGACGCAGAAGCACTCACCCCATGAGGAATAATATCACGTTCACACCTGGTCGAAGGTCACTGACTGCACCGTTGACTGTCTACATCAGTGAGTCCCAAATCTGTGCCGTGAAGCCACATGTTCCCACGACACACAACGCGTTACTGGTTCCCCAGTTTGGTATGGAAATTGGCCGGACGCAGACAAAGCCATCGTCAATGACTTTGTCAGAGGACTAAACACCAGTGCATTCTGGAAAATCAACACGATGTGAGCGACTCTACCACTGAGTTTCATCGTTTAACTTCGTGACCTGACTGGCCGACTGGGTCGCCGTCACTCGCAAGGCATTACGCCGCCAATGATACAAACTCAGCCAATCGAAAATTCTTTCAAGCGTTACACTTGGACCTTCGGTGTCAGATAATTACTCATTAGGAAAGTCAATTGACGGTCTGTTAAAATATGACATAGCCAAAATCAGTGAGTGGAAACCTTCAAACTCCTTGTTCTCGAAGACACGGGTCTAAAAAATTGCCAATCTCTTTATTTTACAACCACATATCACACGGGAGACTTCCAGCCAATTCGGAATGAGGAGTTTACGCCGTTCTCTTAAACGAACACGGATCAGAGGGCGACTACTGCGGTTCTGGTGGTTATTGTGGACGTAAGTGCAACAAGCGAGGATTTATGTGGTGGAGGGCGACTACGTTCCCATTTTGGTCCAAAAGGGCATGCTTCGATACAGTCAGATTTCCAGGCCGCTCAAGAAAATAATCGAACGGTTGCAGGGATCGACCCCAAATTCCAAGGTTCGTTTAACCTTAGATTTGAAAATCTGAGTACCCGGCGTGGCTCACTCGTCGCTCGTGTAGACTATGCCTATGGCTGAGTGGGACACCCGAAAGCCTGTGGTGCCATTCGCCAGATAGTTATGTGGATGGCACAACCACCTCAAATCACCAAATGGCAATCCAAGCGTAGACTCCATGCTTAGTGTTATCGCACATTGCAGAGAGCGCGACAAACCCAGTAAGTGAGGTTTCATGGTGTGCCGAATCGTGGGTGAGCCAGTGACACGGGACGTTGTGTATATTTTCCCTCAAAAGGATAAAGCGAGAGGCTGCAACACAACTGATGGAAATGAGAACGGTGGGTGCATATACTCATAATTGACTCCTCACCATCTGGAAGCTGAGCGATTCCGCGTGCATTTGAACAGCTGATCAATGCGTTCGTGAGTTGGAAGTGGATATAGCCATCGGAGCGCCAGAAGTTTCTCATGCTTCAAATATTCACGAATTTACTTACGGTGCTGCGACAATGGAGGATCCGCAGGGATTGTGGTACAATGCTCAATGGAATGGTCCGAAGTTCTTGATGCAGCAACATTGGGACCCAAACAAGCAGCTGTGCGGTCAAGCCTTGAAAGCCCGAAATCAGTGATTGCGCGAAGCTGCAGTCTCTCCTGCCGGGCTTTTTCCTCGGCGATGATTGTTGCAACTCTGGGTACGTCATGGATGGCAACGTCGAAACGCGTCGTTGTTGTTGACAGTTTGGTCATCCGTCATATTTTAAGCTTTGCAGATTGCGCCAACGGTGTGATTCAAAAACCAAAAATTCTCTTTTTGAGTTTGCAAGGCCCATTGTCAACCATGCTGGAAAAAATCAGCACCTACTTTCCCCAACTGGAAGTTCTTGCTATCGGCGACAATCCCCTCACCGGCGAAATTACCAACGAAATTTGCAATTTGAAGAAGCTTGAAATACTGTCGATGCCATTCATGTCGAACGTTACTGGGACAATCCCCGCCTGCCGTGGTGACTTTAAGGACCTTTACGTCATCTCAATTCGCGACAGTCCAGGAATTTCCGGGCCAATTCTAGTGACGCTGGCGAAATTGCCGAAGTTACAGTATCGTCGCGTCGCAAACAACAATCTCAACGGCACAATGCCTGACTTCTCCAAGGTCCCCCACCTGGCTTACTTCGAGGCGCAGAATAATCCGAATTTTTAACGGGATCCCTGTGAGTGTCGCTGATTGAGAACATGATGTCATGAGACTGATCAACGTGTAACTCCAGCTTCCAGGTGCTCCGGCTTTCCCGCTATCAACAATCAAAGCACTACGCCAGGAGGACTAAATGGGCCGAATCCAGCCTGTGACCTGAGCGGAACTCGTATTTGCCTCCCAAAAGGTTGCAAGGGTCCCAAATGCTTCGTAGACAAGACGTGTTAGTTGTAGAACCAATCACTGCAATGTTGCATAATTTTTGATAGAAAGAATTGCATCTCGAAACAATGAGCTTAAAATCCTTTGGAAAACATCGTCGAAGTTAGTTGAGAACTCCCTTTTTGTGACACGGCAGACTGTGGTCAATACGCTCAAACGGAAAATGCAATCGTTTCGGACGTTGCCCACTGAGTTGCTGTCCAATTTGAGACATCCGAGGCCGAGCTGCTATACTGCACATGGAACATCACTCTCGTTTGCACCCGGCGCAGCGAAGAATCACCATGGGAAGGAAAAACATGCTTGCATCCCTTCCCTCCTCGCATCCTTCTCGCCAGGATCGACGAGACGGCAGATTCGGGACAGAATTGCGACAGAGTTCACGGATTTTACTTGTTCCGTGACCTATGTGGGAGTTCATACCCAATTTCGTAGAAATACGTCTCGGGCGATCGTATCTGTCATGTTCGGATCCACAGTGGGAAACAGCAACATAAGGCAATTATGGACCAAAGCGGTGGAGAAAAGGGTTGACGTGATGGTTTCCGAGTACGATGGACAGTTGAAACAGCTCAATCCCAACGCAGAGGTATGCAATCAGCGGACATTTCATTCCTGTCCCTGTATGGTAGCATGTATGTCACACCAAACTTTCGCAACGGGATTACAGTCGGAGTCGCTCTCATCAGAGGAACTTACCTCCATCAACAAGCGTCTTTCATCTCTCGAGCACGTCGCAACATTGTGGAAAGACCTCCACAGTTATCGCAAGGTCTGTACGCACGTGAAACCAGCTTGATCATCCTTACCGGGCTGAAATGATCTCTTCCTGTGAATTTCCAGGACCTCGATGACCTTTTAATATCAGAGCTTCTTTCAGACTCAGACGCCTCCCTTCGCAAGCTTGCGGAAGAAGACGCACGTGCCATTGAGACTCGTATTTCGGAGAAGGAACAAGAAATCATGCGAGCCCTTATTCCAAAGGATGAAGCTGACTCTGGAGGAGTCATTCTCGAGATTCGAGCCGGTGAGTTACCGAAATGCAAATTCTTGAATCACAGCCACAAATAACTAGCGTTCGCACAGGCACGGGTGGAGACGAAGCCGCGCTCTTTGTGACGAATATATTGCGCATGTATGAGCGATACGCAGTGCTTCAAGGTTGGCGATTCGAAGTTCTTTCCACATCCCCCGGCGACAAAGGGCTGAAAGTGAGGGTCATGTTTTATAAATGGCAAACGGCGTCAATTTCCGAACGCCGGGCTCTTTTAACGCGATATGGTGTGTCGACAGGAAGCTCTAGCATCAGTTTCGGGTACAGAAGCTTTCCGTTGGCTTAAAGGCGAAGCCGGGGTGCATCGTGTACAACGTGTCCCAGAGACTGAAACTGCCGGCAGAGTGCACACAAGTACTGTAACTGTCGCGGTTCTTTCGGAGCCGGAGGAGGTGAGTAGAAGCAGTTGTCAAGCGTCTCATACAATATTTAAACGCGCTACGGCTCCCAAGGTTTCCATTTCTATTCCCACGTCTTCGCTCCGTATAGAAACTATGCGAGCATCGGGAGCCGGAGGACAGTCTGTCAACACCACGGACAGTGCTGTCCGTATCACTCATCTCCCTACTGGACTTTCTGTGTACATTGCCGACGAACGCTCCCAACACAAGAACCGCTCTAAAGCCATGCGTATTCTCCAAGCCCGCCTGCTTGACATGGAACGGACAAAGGCGGACGAGGAGAGGAGGTCGGCGCGGAAGAGCATGGTGGGAGGTGGCGGCAGAAGCGAAAAGGTCCGCACCTACAACTGGCAGCGAAGCCGTGTCGTGGACCATCGGGTGGGTGTTGAGGTTGATCTGACCAGGTGCTTGGATGGTGAAGGGTTGGAAGGGATCACCGATGCGTTGGTCAAGTGGGATGAAGAGCGGCGTTTGAATGAAGTGTTGAACATTTAATCGTTCAAGGTGTCGCGCGGAACGGATGAAGCAGAGTTCACGAAGGATCACACCAGTCCCCAAGGGAAGATTAAACAGCAACATACAACCGTTACAAAGATGATCGTTTCCACAGCTCTACTTAATTGCTGTACAATTTATACCCCATATATCATCATTAAGACACGACCGAAAATCAATTCATGTAATTCAATACCAATCAATTCGGCCGTCCCATATCCCCGCAGCCAGTCTCAAAGTATTTGATTCAAGAACTTGGGGACGTCCAGCTTTCCACGCATCTCTCGAAGAATATCCGTTCCAACCGCGAGTTCTTGGTCTGCAGGATCCCCCACCAACTCGTGACGGGGATGGCATTGTCTGGGTTGAGGGCGTACGTGGCTGGATCATCGTCAACCACGACCAATCTCTGGACATCACGACCTAGTTTCGAAATGTCCTGCACAGATCCCGAAGAAAGATTACACAATGAGCTCGAGGCTTTGAAAGCAGACGTTACAAATGCCGGTACGATCAATTCACCTTCACCTTCGGGGCCCCAGTTGCGTTCTTCAAACACTGCTGTTGATAAAGGCGATGGGTGATGCAGCGTCCTTCGTCCAGGAAGTGGATGATCGGGTTCGCATACTTTTGTTCCCGTGAATCAAGTTGGAAAAATGCACCTTAAAATGCTATGGAGAAAATCTCACCTCAGCTCGACTGGCCGTCCACACTATAACTTCACAGAGCTCCGCAGCCTCCGCTAGAAGCTCAGTGCATCCTGTCCTTACGGAAATAAAGAAGTGTTGTTGAGCAGGACTTCCCGAGAATTGAGGCCTCAGCTTGATTCACCCGAACCGAGCACTTCAAAACCACACGATCTGACCAAGATGGTCCACCAGAACATATTTCAAACAATCGAATCAAAGACATGACCTCGAAATACACCGCCTTCGCTGCCATCTCGGAGGAACAACACGAAGAAGCCCCGCCATTATACAAACACATCGAAGCCGCCACCGAGGCGTCACTCCCAGCTTACGAACCCCCACCCCTCCAGACTTCGGCTTCCACCTCGACCCCACCCGTGGTCGTATTCGCCCCACCACCACCTCGAACACTCATCGGAGCGATCCTGGACACTGTGATTTCCGGTCACGCTGAGTGGCGGGCGGTCAAGTGTATCCGGAAGGAGATCCGGCACGCTCAAAAGAGGTGCAAGAGGGAAGTCAAGTGGGCTATGAAGGAGCAGAGGAGGGAGATGCGCCATGCAATGCGACACGGGCTGGTATGTTGCGTGACGTTTCTTACGTTCGGTTGTTCGGTTTTTAACAAGCTCGAAACCCTAGGCAGTTCCGGTAGCCTTCGCACATCTGCAGTCGCCCAGATACTATGCTCGTGCTCCTCCTGTCGTCTTGATACCACAATTCCAATCGTGAGTGTTTTTTTTTTGGAAACGTGTGCACATCTGTTACACCGATGGATTGCATGCCAACTCGGTACAGGTCTTCCTCTCCAATTGCAACACCGCCTTTGCATTAATTCTTGGTGTTTTGGGGGAGCGTTGGACAGGATAGAATGAATGTATTGAAGTTTTTTGCAACCTTTCATCAGAATTGATTTCTGTAAGTAATACCATCTCGTCAAACAAATTTATGTCCAATGCACATGTTTAACAGAGAGATATTCTTATGGGCGGGCAAGGGTCGTCCGACACTTGCGCCATTGGTCTTCTTCTTGATGAGTAACGTGTGCTCACACTCAGCGGAGAAATCGGACAGAGTGGGGAGTAAGAGAAGTGAAGACTATTTACATTGAGAAGGACATAAGCCGAAGGCCATCTGTTCCATCTGCGCTTTACAAATGAGTGCACGAATATGACAACCCACACCCCACACCGCCACCCGCGATACAGGTCCCCGAAGCCGAAAGTTTACTCGTCGGCCTCGTCCTCAGGCGAGATGTTGAAGTACTTGAGCTGGTAGGTGGTCTTGGACGTGGAGATGACGCGCACGTAGTCGCGGAGCTGCTGCTTCTTGAGGAATTTCCTGGGTGGGAGGTGGGGAAGGGGAGATGATGAGTACGGGTGCAGGCCGCGTCGACGGGAGGAAGAGTGGACTCACTTGGTCAGGTACTTGAGGTATCGCTTGGCGAAAGGCACCTTGGCGTCGACGGTGACAGCGATAGAGTTGCCGTCGGGCTTGGAGATGGTGACGGCTTCACCGAGGTTGCTGGTGCGGCCGGCCACCTTGATACGGTCCTGGAGGAACTTCTCCTGCACACGAGGCGGGCTCGGTGTGAGTTTCCCCTTCCTGCAAACACGTTGCAAAAGTGGCAAGCGACACTCACGAACGAAGCGGTGTCGAAGATCCCGTCCTTCACCGGGTCCGAAGCGTCCAAGACGTACTTGTGCGCGACGGCCTTCTTGGCTCCCTTCTTTCCGGCGACGGCACCTTTGGCGGTTCTCTTTTGGTGGTCCCGAGGAGTAACAGAGGAAGAACGGAACGGACATTTGAGCACACCGGTACCCGCATTACGGCCAGAAGAAACGCTCAACGCGGGGGAGTGCAAAGTCTCTACCCGTAAAGGGCAAAAGGACTCCCAAGAGCAGGCCAGCGCGGGATGGGCTACTCGTTCGCCGTGAGCCGAGTGCGAGGCTCGGTAAGGCGGAACGTGGACGCGCAGATGGCTCGGCAGTCTTGGTATTCATTTTGGAGTGTCCGTTGATACTCACGATTGGTGCCATTGGAGTGCTGGTTGTCGAGGATTCTCAAACTGCTGATTCCACGCGGGAAAATGGGACGAAAAGATGTCCGTGGAAAGAGTAGAGTGAGTAGACTGACTTGAGCGTACCAGCTGGATGCAGAACACTCACAGTAAGATGGATGGATGGTTGCTTTCCGGTTTGTCGTTGCCTCTCCTTTTTTTTTTTTGTGCACTCGTTCGCGATTTTCGAGAATGCTTTTTGCTCCTGGTTGGTAGAGCTGGTTGGTAGACCCCACGTCATTAGAAAGAATTAGAATTTTGAGAAGAAAATGGAGAAGTGCTGGGCCACTGTGTGCATCGACATGTGATGGGAATTTGTAATACACTTGATATTAAAATACAAATTATTCTATTATTGCTCTGCAAAAGTTGCATCAATAAGCTACCATCAATCATCTCTCCCGTATCAATTCCATAACTCAGCCGCTCTATGTCCTCTCAGGGTATTTACACGTCTCACGACTTCCTTCGAACATCGAACCACAACTCCAGCTGTACACGACATCAGCTGCTTGTTCTCACCATGCAACCTTAGCGAGGAACCCGTTGGGCCACTGCTGAATGCAAAGCTCGCGTATTTCGTCCGCGAACAAGATCAACACAGCGAAAGGAATGGGCAGAACACAAAACTCAATCGGCGCCGACGCTGTGCCAAACAGGTTCTGGATCCACGGCACTTCCGTGACGAACACGGCAATGCAATGAACGCTGCGACAAATATCCAAGGGGTCGGTTTCGCGAATACAGGGTCGGATTGCAGAATGGAGTGTTGTTAGTTACGAACGGAGAGAAGGTTCCCCAACTGGAGAATAACGAGCACTACAAAGGAGACGGATTGACCTTGCGTGTTGAAGTAAATAAGTTCGTCAGACGTGTATCCAAAGAAACCGTCTTGATAGTTCTCGAATGCAAAGAAGAGTGCGCTCATCGGGATGCCAGCGTATCGCCAGTAGTAGAGGAAGAACATGCCGTGCGATATGACAGTCATCATTGTCCCAATGAATAGATAGCTCTGAAAGCAGTCAAGTGATCAGTTACAATTTGCAATCTATCAATCACGCAGATGACAAACCTGCAGATAGATTTCAGGTTGATAAGGTGGTCTCGCTTGTGGTTTCTCGGTGGTAGATTGAGGAGATCGAACTCTTCACATACCATGATGAGAGCAAGCGAAAGGAACAATTCCATGAAGACACAGACGATGACCATCAGGAAAGCACTGAGTGGCAGCGGAACCCCAAAGTAAATGTTGAGAATGATCGGCCAGACCTCAGACCAGCTACCAGCCGGGAGCAGGTCCGAGATAACCTTTGGAGGTTCTGAAATACCAATCGACCCAGACGGACCGCCGTAGTGATCGAGTCGAACGTGCCGATCAGAACAAGAGTCTCCGCTTCAATGGCCACGTCACTTCCGGTCGAAATGGCGATTCCAACGTGGGCAGCCTTGAGCGTGGGGGCGTCATTCACTCCATCTCCCATGACTGCGACGACGTAATCGCGGCTCTTGAGCTGATTCACAATGGTCAATTTCTGCTCCGGTGTGGTTCGTGCGAACACAGTTTCCTTGTGCCTGCACACGACGTCCAATTGAGCGTCCGTGAGATTGCAAATGTGTTTGCCCTCCAGGACCAAACTTGCCGGAATGAAGCCGTCCTCGTCCACGCTTTTGGGTTGTTAAACAGCGTCTGAAACATCCGTGATCGAATTTGGCTCTCCCTGATGGGTCAGGATCCCAACCTATGCCCAATGGCCGCCGCCGTGAGGCCAAAGTCGCCCGTGACCATGAAAAACCTCATCCCAGCTCTACAGCAGTTGGTCACCATCTGCCGTATCTGGAGGGTCGATGATTGCGATCATTCCAACGAGCGTGAGATCTCGAAAGCATTTGATGGTGAGCTCTTCCGTGAGCGCATTCGAATCGAGCGCGTGGAAGGGTGAATATCGACAACGTTTGGTGCCTCCTTGACGTACACCAAGAGCTCCGACGTGGAGGCGGCAGCGAAATCAGATCGAAACATTCGCAGCATCCACTTGTTCCTGGAGTTGAAAGGGATGCTGAAAGCCGGCTTGTTGGTGGGCAGATGGTATCAGTTGATGAGATGGTTTCTGCAAATCGAAGAATGGGAGCATCCATAGCGTTTCCGCTGACCGGAGGCTGAAGGGCCGATCCTTGACCCGGTTGGTTCCTGTCAAACGTGGCTTCGTTGCACAGCGGAGCAGCTTTGAAGAGAGCGTTCAGCGCCTCGTTCACGGGGACGATTGTCCGATTGAAACCTACAGACGGAACAGAGTGTGCCGCTCCGTCTGCGAATCCAAACGCCGTGACCTGCATGGTGTTTTGGGTGAGCGCTTGTCGAAGCAGATCACGTTCACGCAGCCGAGGGTTTCGACGGTGGCGAGCGATTTGCGCAGGACGTTGACCTCTTTCTTGCGCTGGGGGATCAGAGAAAGTGTACTGGTCACAGCCATGGGCACTACTTCGGGGATGAAGGCGACGACACAGCCCATCAAGTTAACTAGAGCGTGCAGTACCATCGATGAGACATTACTCATAGACTCCGGACCAAAGCAAAGCACTCACCCAAAATGGCAATGACGTTGATGAACATAAAAATGAGAGACGCGTAACCATCCAACCCAGGTGAGCAAGGTTACCAGGACAAGAGCCATCGTGAGGAAAACAATAATCATGACGAAGCGGTTGATTTCTTGTTGGATCAGGGTGTCTTTCTGAGCTGTTGTAGCAATGAGCTTTGAAATGTGACCCATGACGGTTCTGCTCCCGGTGAGGATAACAATTCCCTTCGCAGAGCCATTTGTCTACGAGACACAGTAAACACACTCAATTATATTCATCAGGGACAGTGAAGGATGAGTGCACGCGTACCATATGTGTCCCATCAGAGCAATATTCTTGGATTCGAGGAAGTCTGGATCCATCATGTCCACCCTTCCATCCACTTCTTCACTTTCGCCAGTAAGGATGGAGCGATGGAATCTCGCGTCAGCAGACGCCTCGATGAGCCGAAGGTCAGCGGGAACTTTGTTTCCCGAGGAGAGCGAAACGATGTCCCCGCAGACGAGTTCGGTAGCGGGAACACGAGCAAGACCGCCGTCTCGGAGAACGGTGCATTCCGACGGCATGAGATTGAGAATCGAACTCATGACTTTGTGAGTCGACCAGTCTTGGAAGGCTGAGGGACAAACATTCTATAAGCATTAATTCGCGATGCCGGTTCCTACGAACGAACCTGCAAATGAAGCCTGAAGGAAGATAACGATCATGAATAAAATTGCAAGCGCCAGGTTTGTCATCGATGGCGATGCGAGAGTGGCCTCCAGCAAAGGAAGAATGTGAGGACTCCAGCCCAAAGCAAAGAGCAGAATCCGGTGAACAAAAAAAAAAAAAAAGAATGAAGTGCACGTTCAGTTAGCCCACGAATGATCCAATATCAGATTGAACGCCCCCCTCTCTGTCTCACGAGAAAGTTTCACAACACACGAAAATGAACCACCACTTCTGGTGCCACGGACACAGTGTTCATGCAGGCGGGGTCATTGCGATCCTCCCATTTGATGCGAGATGCTTTTCCCCAACTGGCCCCTGTCCGTCGGCCTTGCATCGCTCTGAATCTTGCGTTGGAGAAGAGCATGGTGTGCTCGAACGCCGCCAAGCTCCAGAGTGTTGTCCCACGGCTCCTTTAAAACGATTGATCATTTTCGGGCATTATAGTTGCTCGAAGGTGCACGAAGAAGGATCGGGACATGCATGGCGAGACGCAGGCGCATATATGGGGCAGGATTGGTGGGTTCCAGGTAAAGTTAGGCCTATCAATAAGTAGTGGTCGGCGCAGTCCAAAGGTGTACCTGTGGGACTGCGGCGGAACAAAGGTGACCGGGAAACAAGAAAAGCAAAAACAAATAATAGTTGTTCATAATACGTAGTTTTCTAAACATACATTTTACCAAATCAAGAGCTGAATGTACAACCAACATTTCGAAGAACAGTCACAGCTTTGTCCACGTCCGCCTCGTTTACAAGTATGTAATCCGTATCAAACGTTGCAATAACAAAGATCGCAATCTTGGAGTTCGCAAGCAGCTGAGCGACGGGTGCCAGGACTCCGACCAGGTCCAAGTCGAATGTTCCGACTATTTGGAGCGCGATAAATGACTTGGTCACCTTATCCGGCGGAGGTGAGAGAGATGCAATGCTCTCGGCGGGAAGTGTTATAGAGAGCTCGGATGGGGTCCGGGTGACCGTCAGAAAGGAACTCGTTGGTTCCGACAGTAGGCCGAGCACTGCCTGTGGGATCTTTGCAGATGCGGCATAGCGACAGATTGCCAGCGGAATGTGGTGCAATATGAACGAACGATCCTCAATTGGCATTTCGTGAGAGTGGAAACAGGGGGAAATGTAAAGATGGACGGGCAAACTTCGGAACTCACAGCTGTATTCAAAATGGAAGTCCTGACCCCAAAAATTTCTAGTTTATATTATGAAGCCGTCGAAACTTCCCCGGGCGATGGCTCACGCCCCCGACCACCGATTGACCCCGCTGTGACGTCTCTGGAATCAAATATACCACGTACCATAATTCTGTGAGTTTCGTGGCGGTCTGCGCTGGTGATGGCGACTTCACCGAAATAACGGCGGCATCCCCCCTCTGCCCAGTTTCTTTCGTCGATTGGGAAAATTTTCATCGGTGCCCGGTATATTATAGTACTGAGCGTTAAATTGAGTCGTTTGGGGTCGGTACGCGATTGGTTCGTGTGGTAATGGCCGTTCCCCGACACGGTACCTGAAGAATGCCTGCCCCGCTGCCCGAAGCCCAAGAAGCCCACTGGTAGTAACTTTAATGTTCTTTGGAAGCGACGTGGTTCCTTTGGGCGACATTAAAAGGACCGCATGGTGGATAAGAACGCAGAGTGGTTGACACTGATATGACACATGTTCTATGATGTATTATGAGGAGAATTTTGAATGAATTGATAAGTCGACATGAAAACCGACGGAAAGCGTGGTTGTAATGCATGTCAATGCGACTTTTGAATGCTCATAAAAAGGAACTCTGGTACTCATGGCACAAGAAGGTGCCATTTTGGTCATATATGAACGCAATTTGACAAGGAACATCAGTTTTATTGTCGTTCGAAGATACGGAGCCTGCTCTCACAGTTGAAATTTTTTCTGTATGGGGAAGTTTCTAACCGACCTCTATCACCACCAGGACACGTTTCCTTGAGGCCTACCAATCCATCCTTTCGCTCTCCGGTCGAAATCAGGGTATAAATTGATATTATACGATTTCTTTGAGCGTAAACCTGTTGTGTGACTCCCAGAAGGGAGAGTTCGCAACACATCGTTCAACCATCACCACAGCCTCCACCAATCGCATTCAGACTGCGTATTTATTCGATGTTCCGAAGAAACAGTAGAATGTCACGGTACCATCAGGATTTCCCCGATTGCCGCCCAGAATTCGAACGAAGATGCCCGGAGTTCATAATTTTCTCGAAGTCAGGATCCCCGCGACCGACACCCATGATGTCCACCAGATTATGCCTCCTGTCATATTTGAGTCCTATTGTCCAAGAATAAAGTGAGTTTGTGGACGGGGGCGCGAGCAATCGCCCCGGGAAGTTTCGACGGTTTCATAATATAAACTAGAAATTTTTGGACCACCATTTTGCAAACGGCTGTAAAGCACCTTACTCAAGGAGAGCCAGGAAGTTGCCCACTTTCCTTGTTTCGTCCAAAGAGATAAATACAATAACGAACGATTCTCAAATGGCCGTATTTCTATCATGCTTATCTCAACGAATGGCTGAGTGACAAAGTTTAGTTGATATTTAGCGGAAATAGGACAATAATGTAACGTCCTTGTTCAGCTCCAATGCACAAAGTACTTGCCACAAAGATTTCTTACCGCGCGATAGAAAACCGGGTGCAAAAACGGGGTGCGGCAACAGGCACAAAGGCGTAAACGAGAACAAGTCCCGTCTACCGAGACACCGCCGGCACAACTTGACCTGGTGGGCGAACTCGGGACATCTCAGCATCACTGCAAGGAGCGCGGAAATCCATCGGGAGAATTCGGCGAGGTGGGTGTGTCGATGTTTTCTGCCCGTACCCTTGAAGATCTTTTCACGCTTTTCGCCTGGACAACCAGCAATCGATTGTCCCCTTCCAGTGAACGATGGAGAACTCGGGAACTACAGACAGCGATCCCGCTACGAGGGCTCCCTCTCCCGCCTCTTCCTCCCCGCCAAACAAACTCGAGGAGGAATCGAGTCCCGTAATCAGCGCAGAAGCGAGCGGAGATGACGACCACGCACACACGGAGAGGACAGCAACACCGGCCGATGTCGAGGCGGAGGAGCGCCACGATGACGATGAGGCTGGCGCCACGTCCCCGGTTGCCAAGGTTGTTGGCGAGCTACCATTCGCAAAGTCACCCGAGACCGCTGCGGACGAAGACAATGACAATGTTGTACACACTGCTTTGGAGGCGGATGCGGAACGTCACGAGGATGTGGTAGTGACTGTGTCTTCACCTCCCCCTGAGGCAGAAGTGAGAACACCGGCCCCGGTCGACGAACCAGAGGAGTCTTCCGAAGACGAGGACATGTCATCTGTCGCCAACTCTCCAGTTCCACCGGTCGAAGATGAAAAGGAGCAGCAGGAGGAACGGGCATTTTCGCCACCAAATAGCCCAGTCCATAGACCCCCTCTTCCCCCAACATCGACCAGCGCTTCCCCGCCAGCGTCACTTCGTATCAACACCAACCAAAGCGTCAAGATCGACGCCGTCCCCGAAGACTTCCCCGCCTCTCCCGCCATTCCCGTGCCCGCCGCAGCCACTTCTGGCGACACTCTGTCCTCACTTGAAGCCGCATTCGACAACATTGGATTGTCGGGCCTTTCGTACGCCGACCGCGTAGAAAAGGTTCAAGAGTCGTTCATCCGCGCGGCCTCTAATGGCCAGCTCGATCGGGTTCTGCACATCCTCACCACGAACAACTTGAAGAAGTACCTGGATTTAAACGCGAAGGACGAGCAGGGATCGGTACGTTCTCCACCCTGTATTCGCAAGAAATATTGCTTATCACCGTCATCCTCGTAGACGGCTCTGATCTACGCCGCAGCCTCGGGACACGAACAGATTGTACACACTCTTCTGAGCGCTGGAGCGTCAGTGGACGTAACGGACAAGGGTAAGTTGAAGAACTTCCTTCGACTGGTGTTTTACTTCATCGGATTTTAACAATTGCCCTTCCTAGCCGGCTGGACCGCCCTTTCCTGGTCCTCCACAAACAACTTCTCCTCCATCTCCACCATGCTACTCGAGAACGGCGCCAAACCCCTCGCCGTCGCCGCGCGTGGCTCCAAATCACGCAAATCGTCCACCACCCCAGAGCACGCAGCTTTGGAGGAGCCTGTCGGACGTCATCGCGACGGGAAGGGGCACAACCGAGCGGGAAGCACATACGCCTGGCGAGACTCGGACGCTGCGCCTCGAAGTGCGGCGAGCACGCCTCCGTCAAGGTATACCCCGACGTCGCCCCGTACTCCCGGCTCGGCACACTCTGGTGGCTCGTCGTCCGCGGCGTTTGACTGGTCCACGTGTCGCCCGGACCAGATGCTGGTCTTTGACGAGCACCGCGTGGACGCCTTCATTGCTGCGTTGTCCCAGCCGTTCACGGGAGCACCGACCGATTCGGAGGTGGCGCATTTGGTGTCGGATCCGAGACGGAACGTGGGAGCCAACGTGCTTATCTTGGCTGCGAGGTATGCGGCTAACTATGGACCGAGGACAGCCCCGGCGAACTTATTTAGAGGATTGGAGTTTTATTTGAGGTCGATGTTTATGGTGAGATTTGCTTCGGAAGTTCTGTTGTTACAAACAACTCTGACCCTCACACCCAACATGATCGAAGTCTAACCCTCCCCGACTCACCGATGCCCAAGTCATCACCGGCACATGCTACTGGATCGGCCAATTGTACCAGCTGACCTATTACATCGCGCGCGACTTCACCCTCGAGTCCATTCCCAAGTACAATGCCCGGGTGCGCGTACTTGCCGAGGATCTGTACCACGGCTTGTGCGTGTTCCTCAAGGAGAGGGTCCGGAGGCTCGTCGACGAGTGCGTGCTGGAGTGCGACTCGGTGGAGTTCGGCGAGATCGAATATGATACCAGGCCCGGATGGTTGGCTCAGAGGGAGGAGACGGCAGCAAGGAAAAGTGAGTTAATATTTGACGTGGAGTAGGGTGGCTCACTCACAGATCGCTTATGCTCCTAGCCCACGGTCGCAAACCAAGCACTATTGTGTACAGACCCGCCAGTCGTGACGCTCTTCGTCGGCACCGTGAACTCCCGTCGCTCTTCACTGCCGTAGTGACCGCTCTGGAGCACTACAGTGTCCCCCCAATGATCGGCCAGCAACTCGTCCGGCAGCTCCTGTTCACCACCAACGCCGCCCTCTTCAATTCCATCATCACACGCCGTGACATGTGCACCAGGATCCGCGCGATGCAGCTGAAAACCAATATCCAAAAGACCGAGGAGTGGGTCCGCAACAACGCCCACATCGCCGGCGACCCGCGCGTGTTGCAATCGCTGACGCCCACGGTGCGGCTGCTGCAGTTCCTCCAGCTCATCCACACGTGCGACTCGCTGGAGCGCTTCCTCGACTTCCAGGGCGCCGTCATCGGACCCCACCCCGACGGTCTCTCGTGGGCGCAAGCTCGCCGGGCGGTACGCAACTACACGTACGAGGTGGGCGAGCCCCGGATGGCGGCGGAGGTGGAGGAGTACGTGGACATGTGCGCGTGGCGGATCGGCGAGGCGGCGAGGTTGGAGGAGATTGCGCCCATGATCAAGGCGGCAACGGGGGCGGGGTCAAAGGTTGCCACGGACAAGATGGAGGCGGCACGCAAGTCGCCCTTGCTGGCGTCAGGACGCTCCCCCGAGCCACAACGGTCGTCCCCGACTCCATCAGGTGCGCGACAGGACACTGCCACGGGCGTCGAGCTGGTGAATGACAACGAGACGCTGGCAGCTGGACGCTCCAATTCACCGGTGTTGGCTCGCGCCGACATGAACCTCCTCCGCAGCGCCAGTCTCATCGAAGCGCCCTCCGGCTCGGAGCGTAAAGGCAAATCCGTCGTGTACCGCCGCGTCTCGCTTGACAAGTACCGTTCGCTCCGGTACCGGCCCAGCCACATCGCCAACGCCGTCGTGGCCGGTGAGGGAAAAATGGACACTTCCAACGCCGAGGCCGACGCGGGCGACGTTGCGTATGTGACGGCGTACTATAGCGGGACGCGAGACATTTACGATATCGACCTCGTGTTCTCGCCCCGAGTGCCGAGCTTCAAGGAGTGGCGCGAGAGTCTCAAGGGCGGCGAGAGCATTTCGGAGGTTCCGGTGGTGCCTGATGAGGTGCTAAGGGTGATTGATGGGTTGCGGTATTCGACGTGATTTGTGAGCGCCGGGCAATGGGAAGGGAGGGGGTGAGATTAGAAGAGTTTGGGAGACTTTTTTGGGGAGTCACAACCTTTGGACAAACTGGTGTCCTTTCACCTTATTACCACAGCATTAAATCTTTGCAACGTGTCGCGCCTTTTGCATTCTGTCATGATAAATCAACTATATAATCACAATGTTCCGTCGACTGTGAACGCGAGTCCAGTACGTCTCAATGGCGATTCGCTGGCGGAAGGCATATTTTGGTCAGAGAGACCGAGGTCCAATTCACCATCTTCCAAAATATGAGAATGAACCTCTGTTGCTTCAAAGTTGCAAACGATTGAATAAATCTTACCTCCTGACGCTTCACAAAAGCATTCTTTGCAGTCTTCTCACCCTCCGAGAGTTGTCGTGTTTGCAGTGTTCGCGCGTTCAGAACAGCTTGATCAGCCTGTCCTTGAGGAGGCAGTCCAGTGGACGATATCCCCATCCTACTGTCCTCCCAGACAGATACGGAGCTGTAGAACGTGAGGAGGAGGATGCGCGTGTCTGGGTAGTTCCCTCCGATTTCGCGGAGGTAGGCAAAGACCCTGCAGGGGAAGTTGCCTTCAAAGCCTGGCCATGCCCTGTGAGAGAAGCGTGGTCGGTGCAAGTGGAATTGAAGGAGTTGATTATATGCTGCGATGATGCAAAGGGACTCACGATTCTGAAAGTCGTCTGTGCTCGTCCAGCCTGTCGTCTACTACGTGAAAGATTCTATGCGCCACGACACCCGCCACGAAGGCGTCTCTGCTGAACCTGCCGTCTGCATCGAGCACGTTGACGATCTCTCCTTCGGGCGGACTTGGACGCACACTCGAAGCAGGCTCGAAGTATCCCAAAACGTCCGACGACAGCAGAAACTCGGATGAGTTCGTGAGTACATTCCGGCCGTTTCGAACAGCAAGCTCAAGCGTTGGCCAATGAGTAAGGATGAACCCTTCGTCGGGGGACTGTCCAATGAATCCTTTCTCGAAGTCGATCAGATGTATCAAAATCTGTGCGGGAATAGAGACTAACGCACCCGAGAACACGCCCACGATTCGGCCGCCAGCTTCTTCCACAGCTTTATTGCCCACACCGTAAAAATGCGACTGCACCGCAGATTGCTGCCGCGTGCGCGCTCTGAAAGAACGATACTCAAACGGCATCTGCTGGTTGGGTGGTTGGGCTTTATGCCAATGAATGAGTAAAAGTCGTCGGCTTTGTGAGTTCCGGTGTTGTGGGGTTGCTGTGGTCGTAACATCACTGCAACATTCGACTGTTGAAATCGTTGCCCGTTGTTGCACGGATGTCTGAACGTTCAGTGAGCAAAAGGGACAATTGGAGTGCAGATTGATCTTATTTACTAGCGAATATAAATATGCATCGCGCGGATTGCACTGCCGCGGCCATGAAGGCCACAACAATATTCCATCGATTCACACAGACCGATGACACAGCGAGTTCGCGTTACCGTGACAGGAGTAACGATCGCTGAAAGGTCGCCGCTTCGCCTGTCTCTTCCGCCGCCGTCCAGCGGAATCTGGGATGTGTTTGCTGGAGACGTCGCCGAAACATCGACTTTTGCACAGCTTCTCGACACCATCCGGGAACGTCATCCTCTTATTCTCTCTCACTTCCACGCGTTCCGCTATGCCGGCAATGACTGGAAGCGGTCGCCGGACCTCGACATCGATTCGACGGTGAAGGCCGCGGTTGATGGGTGGCCAGCGTTCTATAATAAGTTTGCGAGAGAGCAGAGGCCACTAATTCTTCCGAGCGAGTCACTGGAGCTTCGAATCGTCGTGAAGCAGCAGCGGGTGGCCGAGATCGAGCAGCAGGTGATCGCAGTAGAAGGGCAATATTGGGCCAACTTCCAGGCGATAAAGTACTTGAAGTCCCTCGCAGAGATGTCAGAATCCGACACCAAACTGCTCAAAATACATACCAATCGTCTTTGCGGTTGCGTCAACTCTTTGAAACGAATGCGGGATCATTGGGCGGTCTGCCTCCCTTCCGGATGCGAGCAAGCATCTTCACCGACCCTCATCACTGTACCTCTCAGCACGTGGCTTTCTGACATGCGGTGCCGGCTTTCCGAGAGGAGCCGTGTCCCTTCCACCGTCGATACCCATTTTCTCCCGCATTTGCAGCGGCTTCTAAATACGCCACCCCCTGGTTTCACCTCGCTCTGGGAGACCAACACGGAAATGGTCGAGGCAATGAGCTCCACGAGGTACTCGCCTACTGACGAGGTGGCCCATGTGAAGTTGGACGATTACCGGCGCCGGAAGACCATCGAGCTGGACCAAATA
The DNA here is from genome assembly GCA_001574975.1 of Gonapodya prolifera JEL478. Taxonomy (NCBI): domain Eukaryota; kingdom Fungi; phylum Monoblepharomycota; class Monoblepharidomycetes; order Monoblepharidales; family Gonapodyaceae; genus Gonapodya; species Gonapodya prolifera. The sequence goes on along the minus strand of KQ965752.1, from coordinate 412,851 downwards.
ACAGATGAGGAGATCCAGACTGAAATAGCACGGCAATCTGGTCGCAGCAGTGCACCACCTACTTCCACGTCAAATGGAGCGCACCCTCCCGTGTCGTCCTCCTTTCTTTCCTCCCCACTTGTCCAACACGCTCTCTCCCAACAATACCCAAACCTCACCGAATCTGCCAAGAGAAAAACATTTAAAACGGTTTGGAGTCTTTTGGATGACGCTGCCAGGAGCCCGTGGTGGAGGAGGGATGCGTGGTTGGAAAAGGGGAAGGCTGCGAAAAGACAGGATCTTTCCGATCATAAGAGCACGAGGAGCGATTACTCGGAAAGCACGAGGTTTAATGACTCAGAGTCTGAGACTGTAGAAGCGCATGGAGCTGGCGAAACCGCTGTGCCAGCCTCTGAATCGAAGGCAGGGTGAGATTTCTGATTGATGCGTCATCGCACAGACCGTCCACTCAACGAAAGATTCCTGCATTAGAGAGCAAACAAGCGCCTCAGAAGATAGACCCAAGCGCACTGAGCCGACTGTCACTGTACGTGTTCCTCGTGGTCCATTCTCCTTCACCATCACGTCTGGCACCGTGGCGCTGTGGGGCCAACTTCCGCTGATCGCGTACGCAGGGGTAATGTCATCCTCATCTACCGACGCCGAGCAAACTACTAGAGCCGCTTCGCCTGCCAGTGCCCTGGACGGACCTACCACTCTCCCCAAGCGCCTCACCGGTGGAACCATTCTGCAACATCAGTTCCACTACCGCTCTCCCGCGCGGCGTGGCGCATGGCTTGTGACGCCCTTCCATGCAAACACACTTGACTCTGACCTTGTCGGGGAAAGTATGGAGGATGACGGAGTGTTCGTCGGGTGGGTTGTGCATCACGAGGATGTGGATCCGGGTGAGGCGGTGGTGAGGGCGAGTAGAGTGGGATCGGGTCGTGGTGGGATTTCGCATGCAAATGCACATACTGATAACGTGAATTACCGGCGTACGAAATAAGGTCAAATTGTTCGGCATATGGCTTGTGCCAGTATTGTCCAAGTTGACAATTGCCCTTGCATGTCCAACACAGTCCGTCCTCTACATCAACCGCTACGACTGGTCCTGTCACGCTAGCGCATTGGACGATCCCTTGTTCGCAACAAGGTTCTGTGCCAAGTTCGCGGACATTAAGGACGAGGCCGAGCTTCGAAGGATTTTCGACCTTGCGATGGAGCAGTCTGGTGGGAACTTGTACGTCGTGGATGGAGGCGATTTGAAGTTGGATACGGTTGAGTGTGGGATTTTGTGAGTTTTCGTTGTTGAGGGGTGTTGCTACAGTGATTATGTAATGACGTGGGTTCAACTTTCGGCACCAATCAGCGCACATGTTAACAATACTGGCTACAACCGCGAGATGCACACAACGGAATGGCTGTTCACTGACGCGGAGCGTGGGGATTTTGGATGTCAATTGAGTTTTGCAGACACCGAGTACGAGCTGGGTGAGTTTGTGCTCTACTCATCCTGTCTCGCCGCGACGAGAATTACTGTCTTTCTCCTTACAGCATGGCAGATATACGAGCCCCGGTCTACGTCACCCTCGCAGCATGAAATGGTTGCCATGGTGTACGACGCGGCGTACCATTCGCTCGACGGCGATAGGTTCTGGGTGAAGAAGGGCGGGGTCGGTGAATGGGAGATGTATCCCAAGGGGGAATTCGTGAGCGAGGAGTTGTCCGTATAGAGCCTGCGGGCTCGACAGGAGGAAAAGGTTTAAGTGATCTGGAGCTCGGAAGCCAAGACTTTCGAATGATAGCACTGACTCTTTTCGGGAAGTAATAATGTTAATTTATTCGTGATGTCAGGAAGTTCATTGTACCTACATACTCGAACGAGGAGCACAATAGTTCGACAAATGTGCACATCCTACACCAAGGAGCCGTCAATAGATCTGAACACATATCACGAAAGCTCGTGTCAAATGTCATGTGCATTCAGTCGGTTAGCAACTCTATCAAGACCCCATCTCCGCCGGTTTCGTCGTTCCCCGCCACTCCCTCCACATTCCAAATGTTCTTTCTGCACACCAACTTGTGCAAGGCCCAATGAGCCTTCTGGCACGTGACATCGCAGTACATGGCCATATTGCACAGAGCACATCTCCTCTTGGGGACGAGGTTGGTGCAGCCGACTGCGGCAAACACAGACTCAAACTCTCCGATTCGCCAAGTGCTCTTCCAGAGGGAACAAATTTCGCCTACGCTTTCTTCCTTTGTTTCGTCATTGCTCCCACACTGGTCTGCGAGTGGGAGACTTAAACCGTACCGCATCTTCAGAGCAGCCTCACTGAAGGCGTACACGTGAAAAAGTGCTTGCGTGTAAACTCCCTTTCGCAACACTCTGAGAGGCTGTAATCAGTGTAGATCAGAACTTTTGGTTGCTCCACACAACTTTCGCGTAATAGCCCTCGGCTTCCTGCGACATTTCAGGACATATTAGACGTGCTAAAATGCTGAGATCGTGGATGAAATGCTTGACGTCTGAGGACTCGTGAAGTGGTGTACTCCTTAGGATGGCAACGAGAGTCATGGTGAGCGAGTTCGCCATTGCGAGAATGAATCCAGGGAGGAAATTGAGGGAAGGTTCCACGAGGATACGCCGCATGGCGAACTCCCTCCCCATCGAGCTCGCCAAGAGTAGTTAAAGGGCTTTTCGAACATTCGCCTTGTGGACTGGTGAGGCCAATTCAAACAGGGCATAACGCAATAACGCAGAGTCTCAAGAAATTTCGCAGCTTTATGGGATGCGTCTTTGCAAAGGTTTTGATTGTCGTCGGTGATTGCAGCTGCATCGAGAGAAGGCAACATTCTTCGACCTTCACCAATCATTCTCCGGTAGTCATCCTCTCGATCTTCCATCATCGCCCTTAGCGTCTCCACGGTCCTCTTCTGCCCTTTCTTCTCTGCAGGGCTCCGGGAAATAGGGAGCTTCATGTTGGGTTGGAGAAACGAACTTGAGGTTCGGTCATTTGATGGAAATGACGTTTTGTTATGACAAATATTTCACGATTTTGGGAAGGGGGACAGATGAGAAGGGCAATTTCAGAAATATTCTCTAATTGAGGCTGACAAAAAGAAACGTTCCTGGTGTTGCGAAGCGAAGATGTGGACCAATGCTCCCAAAAGGTCAATCTCGCACTCTTCTGCTCCGTCGCTGATGTCTGAGGTTACCCAAATATATTCTATATTCTCTAGTCAAATCTCAAAATAAAGATACTGAGCACAAGTATTTTCTTCCCCTTCCCGCGCTGCATAACAGACACCCACGGCTCCGATACCATCGTCCGTCAGACACAAAAGGAAAGGTGGATGTTCGCCGATATGCCAAGAAAGACATATCGTTACCCAGGAGATGCCAGTGGAGGCCCTCCACCTGAAAAGTGAAGCGAGCATGGCATATTAGCCTGTTATCGGCCAAAGTCTGTTCGCGTCTTGCACCTTTCAATTGTCCCCCACAAGTTACTCCCCCGTCCCCTCGCCCCTCTCTCTTGGCCAGTCGAGGTGTTTCTTTGCCAGGCTTGTCTTCTCGAAACCTCGCCCGCATCCAGGCATCAACATAGCCAACTTTGCAGTACTGCTAGTTGGAGGCGCCATGCCATTCACGTCTGCGAGAACGGCAGCCTGTGTTCAAGTGCAGGGGAGGCCGGTATACCCCACGGTCTGGCACAGGAGGACGGTCGCACATAGGGCGTATACGTACATATAGGCCTTTGAGGGAGCCAGTGCTAAACTGGGATGGGTCTGGGCGGGCGAGGTTTCTTGGTCCTTGGAATCTCCGGAAGTAAATTATGGTCCGCACAGGTAGGATAAATCGTTGGGTGCGGTTAGTTCGATTCCAGGAGTGGACCATTTTAAATTAATCACAGTCATGCTCACCACTTCCCTCCTGCACCGAATTTCAAAAACTGCGCTTTGGAGGTAGCATCATTTCCACTGTTGGACGTACCCGAGCGTCCACAGCCCGTAACACCTCGTTTGGACGATGTGCGGATTGGTATCTTCAAGAACATCTCCAAAGCGAGTTGCCACTGCTAGCACTCGCACCGAGAGAGTTGCGGTCATGGTTTTTTTTTGCATGTCTCGATCAAAACAAAAGTCGCTTGCGTTCCGTTCACATATAGTACATCATTCTGTAACACCCGGACACCCCTTTTGCTCCCTCTATGCCACCTCCGTATCCCCTGTTCAGGCCTACCCATATCATTCCTCCATCATCTAGTGATCCCAGTACCAATGCCTCTCCAAATGTGCATTGTCGAGTCCATACAATTCTGCGACTTTGTACGCAAGATGATAAGCCTCGTCGACAGCGAAATTACAGATGAGCGTTGGGAGGCAGACGCTTTTGATCTCGCAATGGGAGCGTCGTGCACCGTCGCAGTCTCCGAACGGCAATGCAATGGTTGCGGGACGTGGGTTCACCAGTGAATGTGCAGCTAAAAGGGTCAAAGGAGTCGCCAAACTGAGCGGCCCCTCCGCCAGAGTAGGCAAAGTGCTTTGGAAGGGAAAATTCTTTCCAAGAAGTCGAATTGGAAATGATTTTGGTGGCTCTCATTGAGACGCGGAACTCGTGGAAAAGGTAGAACAAACGTAGCAGGACTTTGAATGCAGCCATGAGTGCAAGATGCACGGATAATTCGTACCAGTGACAGTTCCTACGAGATCAACTGTTCCAGACTCTGGCTCTCTGGAATCTCTTCGTCGACACATGTGGTCGAGACTGCTGTTCCAAGCTGTCGGAGCGCTGTCACCGCGGAAGTCAATGGGCTGTCTCATGTAGGATGCGCTTGTGAGTCGAATGGCTCCTGTGGAACAAACGTTGGAGAAGAGGCAATCAAGCAGGATTTGGGCCGAGGATTGCTTTGGTCCAAAAAGAACACTTCGACCAACTTGTCTTTGTTCCAATTGGAGAAAAAGACTCCAATTCCATCAGATAGCAGTCTCCCGTAAGCTCGCGGAAGCTGCCCGGATGAGTTTGGGACGGACATCCTTGTTACTTGATCACCCACCCGGAGCGCGAGCGAGCTGTTCTCGCTAAGTAATATCTGATTCGACTACCGTCTCAAGAGCACGTCGGAATGCTTTTGCGCCATCTCCCATGTCTCCACATCCCCGAATCGATCGGCTTCCAACTGCACGAATTCAGGTGCGGAGAACCACCCTCCATCTTCAACCCAATAGCTCGGATTAACTCGTCATCACGTACACCTTTCACGTATTCGGAACGAATTAGACTGTGGAAGATCGCAGGCGCAACATAGAAAACTCTCCCAACCTGTGAGAGTGCTGGCCGAGAGGATGGCCGATGTGCTGAGGTCACGAAATTGTCTATGAGGAGCTTGGAAATGTGAGTCGCGAAAAGATAAAGAGGAGATAGGGGATGCCGCCGACGAGATAGTGACTTTCACTCGGACTTCATCCCATTCAAACGTTTCTCGCAGCCTACCTTTCCCTCTCAATGACCACCTTTCCGCCGCGGCGTCCACACTGTCCCGGGACGACTTCTCTCAAACTGCAAATACTTTCGCCACAAGGATTCCAGAAGACTCAGTCGATGACATAAAACGGGGTGTTGAGAAGGTTCAGCAAGTATTGGATGACATGGTTCAAATTTTTGGAACCCCTGCGGAATGCTAAAGACGGGTTGCTGTCAAAAAATGGGAACAATCGCCGACGTGAGGTGGAAGACGCCAAGGAGAGGCAGATTTCTTAGACGCCTGCCCTTACCGAAGCCGAATTCATGTCACTGGCAGTTGCGCTTCGCCACCATGCCTCGGCAGACGCAAGCACAGTCAACACATCATTTGTCCCTTCAATTCAGTCATTTTTGTTGAAGATGGAGGAGCATAACCCCCCCCCCCCCCCCCACGCTCCGCATCTTGAGCATTCTCATTGATTGCTTAGCAAAGTCCATACGTATCGGGGACTGCGCCGAAATAGCCAAAGAAACTTACGCATTCGCTGCACACGTTGTGGACAAGGAGTTCTCACGCTTCAGGATACAACCCAACGTTATCACCATTACGGCTCTGATGGACTTGGCCGGTTGCACTGTGCCATCGGTAGCGGCAGGTGCTGCAGCCGACGCGAGTCTTGATGACATGATACCAATGAAATCATCCACGAACAACCGAGATCAATCCACACCTATGGATTACATAGCGTCTTCCATGTTCGCGCCTTTCGTATTTCCTCGTTTCGGGGTGCCTCCAGATGCATACTCGTACACCTCTATTATATCTCATCTCGGCGGCGCCGGCCAAATCCACGTCGCCAGCGACCGGTTAGACGAGGCCAAAACTGTTCCCAGCTCTCGCGTTAACCTCACCGAAGGACCTTACGCTGCCTTGCTGGGAGCCATCGCCCGTCAGGCGGAAGGCATTATCGTGGCGGAGTGCTTAAGCCAAGGAGCGGGGCGTCACGCTTCTGACCTTGCGTAAACGAGGCTCTCTCAACACAGACAGTGGGCAACAAATCGTTTTCAACGATGTTTGTGGGCAAAACTGAACCCAAGTGAAGGCATGGTTGGGGAGTGGCTTTCGACTTTGTTCGCTGATAGGGCTCGTTTCCTGCCTCCCAGCACTTCAATCGCACAGCCGCGATTTTCTCCGAAGGATCATGACGCTACCTTCATTAGCACTGCTGCACAGGGATATCCCGGAATATTTTTTGCTCTAAGCAGTTCCATTTCGGGAGTCTTTGGTCGACAGGTTTCCTCAAACAGCTTCGTGTGCGGAGGGAGCGTGACTTCAAAGAAGATACATCAACCGTGTACTTGGAAAAAGCAGCTTTCTTCAATTTGCGGCGGTGCTAAGGCACTTGAACACCGTGGACGGGCGGCTGCAGTTGGTGGGATGCGAGTGCTCAAAGGTGGATCTCCCCCTGCTTAACTTTACGGTAGGAGTGGAGATTGAAATACGTCCACCGAACCTGACTTGGTTCAGGAAATGGATGAATGGTGGGAATTTTATGAGTGGTTCGAGTATTACCCATCTTGGGTTCACCATCAACGTTTGGCCCGCTATATCGATCCGTCTCTTGCTACAGTTACTCGCTCCCCCAGAACGCAAATGATTTCATTGCGCACTTATCTTCTCGCAGCTTTAGGCGAGGTTGAGCAAGTCGAGGCAGTCCTTTGGGAGTCCAGGGACAAATTACTGGGCGCGTCCCAGATTGGTTATCTGTCGTTTACGTCCTAGATGGCCTCGCAAAGCAAGGCAGACAAGAAGACATTGTCTGAGTAGAGCCCAACCACGAACGCTATTGCGCCTCTCCACGCGATGCCTGATGCTTTAGAGAGGGCTCTAAAACTCCTGGAAGATGAAGAACGTAACCTCAGAGTGCGTGGTCTCAAAGACCTTGGTGTATCTGAAAAGCTCAAAGTGGTGGAAGCTCTGTGACGCGATGGTTCACCGGAAAACATCAGAAGAATGATTGAAATCACTGAAAGCTTCGCGAAGACTCAACAGTTGTAGTTGCGCTTTTTCTGCGAACGATAGTTACGTTGTGCAGGTGTTTGCGCGAACTGGGGAGGTCTCTCGAGCGTTGGAAGTTGCAGAAACAATGGGATTCCAGTCAAAACCTATCCCTTGGAGGGTGGTTTTCCAATGTGCAGCTCACTCTTCGTCTTTCGATGATCATGTAGATGCCATTGGACTATTCAAAGTGTTGCGTAGCAAAGGTATGGATATTCCGCAGCCCGCCTACACACGTGATGCGAATTCAAACTTTGCGGGGTGACATGAAAGGAGCTGAAAGTACTTTCAATGCCATACTCATGGATGGCATGAAACCACACATGGGCTCTTATGTCATTCTTCTGGGCAATCTCGCAAAGTCTGGGAATGTGCGACAAATGGAAGGCTGCTATCTGCCATGACGAGCATTGGAATGGATGCTCGAACTGAGCCTGTTGTGTAGGCCACAGTCGCCGGAGTTGCTTTCTTGGGAAAATGTGTGGAACTCTCGGATAGAAGGGCTGATTTGTTTGGGACAATTTGCGTCGGCGCTAATCTACCTTGCAAACAGAATGGTCATCATTCAACGTCTCACCATCAGAAAAAACACTGGGAACATATTTGTTCCCTTTGATCAGACGTGATAAAGTTGAACAAAAACGCATGATGAAGTTCTTTCGTTGGGCTGGAAGGGAGGGTCATCAAGACACTTTGAGAGCCGTGGTGAAAAGTATTGATCGGGATGGATCCAAGCAAATCCTTTTAAAAGCGCTTTCCAAAGAAGGTATCTTAGATTTATACTGGGACGTTTACATTGAATTGTACATGCGATATTTGGCGAAATACCGCCAGTTTAATTTAAAGCTCGACTTCCCCATTCAGGAGGGCCATTTTGGGCTCGGAGATATACCCAGATCCGGCTTTAATGTTTTTAGTGTCGTCGCTTCGTTCATTGCTCCACATGTTGTCGCTGCAATGAGAAATTGGCTCGCGGCTGAAATGATGGGAGATCCGCAACCGGACTCAACGGACAACAGCCTGCGCCCAATATCCCATCGCCTTACCTCGCACGCAATGACCAAATCATCTCGCCCAGTCACCTTCAAATACACGGACGTCCCCGTGGGTATCGATTCGTTCAACCGCCTTGAGGATCGGATCAAACCTGCCGACTCCGATTCCAGGACCTCACGGGCCAGGTCGCCCTCATCACGGGCGCGTCGACCGGAATCGGAAAGGCCACGCTTAGCGCGCTGTGAGTGCGCTTTGGTTGGAATCTTGCGATTCCGGTCCAGTTCCCCGTTCGTTTCTGAACAGCGGCTTGAATAATCGACAGTGGGGCAAAGGGAGCGCACGTTGTGTGCGTGGGTCGGAACCCTGAGAAATCAAAAGCCGCCATCGATGAAGTCGTGCGAGCTACTGGAAACACCAAGGTGTGTGCTCTGCTACATATGTTGAATGTAACTTCGCGCTCATTTACATGTCCTCCAAGGTGGACTACATCGAAGCCGATCTGAACGACCTTGCATCCGTCAATAAAGCCGCGTCGGCGTTTCTCGCCATGAACCTGCCCCTACACATGTTGGTCCTGAACGCTGGGGTCATGGCTCTACCGAAATTCGAGCTTTCCAAGGACGGGATCGAGCAGCAGTTTGTGAGTTTTCGTATCTCGTTGACGCGTACTTGCTGCTGTGAGGATTCACTGTCTTCTTACTTCCAGGCAACGTAAGACATCATGCCCGGCTGTCTCCTCAACCAATCAAACCCTCTCCGCCGATCCAGGAACCACTTCGCCCACTTCCTCCTCACCGAGCGACTCCTCCCCACTCTCGAACAAACTGCGCTCTCCGGGGCGCACCCCGTCCGCGTGGTCTCGGTATCGTCGGGTGCCAACTTGTGGGCGCCCAAGGATGGAATCCACATGGATCAGTTAAATGACGAGAAGTGGTACCAGCCTATGAGGCGGTATGGTGAGTCGGAGGTGAGGGGGGGTCGGTGCGAGTCGAGGTGGAATATTAACGCTGCGTGTTGGGTTTGATCATACGTGGGGTGCCAGGGGAAACGAAGCTCGCCAACATCCTGATGATGCAAGAGCTTCAACGAAGGCTGGAGGCCAAGCACGGCAAGAACGTGAAGATCTACTGCAAGTCCGTCCCTAATATCCGTTTGGGTCTTGATCAATCACGCTGATTTTCTGCCTGTGACAGCTCGTTGCATCCCGGTGTGGTACGAACAGAACTCGGGCGGTACCAGGCGCCACAAAGTTTTGGGAGCTCAAATAAGGTGAGATGGTGATGGCTTAATTTCGGCGGATGTATTTTCCAAGGTGCAGCTAATAACTTTGCCTTTCTCCCCCTTCCGCATTCTGGCCTCACAGGACGCACCCAAGATGGTCTTTCTCGACCCCGTAGAAGGCGCCATAAGTTCGGTTTACCTCGCGACGTCTCCTGACGTCCCTGTGAGTGTCCGAGTCCCATGACTGCACCTTTCGCCTCGCGAAAACTAAATATACGATCGTTTCTCGACCCTCCACACCCACACCCGTTCCACCACACCAGTCCAAGAACATCCGCGGTCAATATTACTGGGATCAAGGCCGGGTAGCTCGCAAAGGTGAACTGCACGCAAAGGCGGGCGACCTCGATCATCAGAAGACGGTGTGGGTGTGGTCGGAGAATGTGATCAAGCAGAAGATGGCGAGATTGTAGTGACATTAATATGTTATGAATGTGACTTGTTTAGCGTCCTACAAATCTCTTCCGCATGGAAAGCCGAACCCGCCCTCATTCCCGACAATCTTGTCCGACTAGCGCGACAATGGCCTGAAATCGTCGCCGTCTCGTCGAAAGCACGGAGCTCCGATGCCTTCTCATCGCTGAGCGGAGTGTGCCAATCCCCCACGTGCTGCCCGGGCTTGCCCTGCGGTCGTGAACTCTGAATGGGCCTCGGTTGAGTGAGTGAGGAATTCCCGAGCTCTCGTTCGAATGAGACCGACAATTGCCCAGCAACTGCTTCTTGCAGGTCCATCACACTGAGCCATCGACAAAAGGAAGCTATGTCCCATCACGTCAAGACCGTTGATACCGCCCAGCTGGAAGAAGGCCGTCTGATCGACTCCAGCGATTCTATCAAATCCAGCACCCGGTCGTCGGTGTCCTCCTGGTTCAACCCTTGGCGAATAATGTGTACCATTATTTTTTTATCCATTCTACGTGGTTTGCGTCGCGTTCATGGCCCAGCCCTTGGTATGTTGCTCATAACTCTCAAAGTTCCCGCGGACGAGCATTTGCATAGCGCCGGTGTATTCCTATTCCTTCCTTGAAAGCTATTTCTTTTTGCAGGATGTCTAAGCTTCTGGATCGCCGTCGCAGCATTGTCCTTTAAAACGTTCCCCCAACTGGACGCAGTGAACGCCCCGAACCGCCCTAGGTCACTCTTTGCTGCACTGGATCCGTTGCGTTGTTAAGCGGGGTAGTGAATGTCATCTGTAGAATTCTAACTTCTATAATTCCGAGATTATGTGCAAATCTACATTTCGCACAGGGAACTTACCAGAATGGGGAGGAAGGGACCGATACCGAGGCTTCAGCAGGAACGCATCGAGATATACCTCGTCCGATGAATCTGATTAATAGTTTGAGGGAAGCAGCAACACTTTCATAACCAAGGCGGGGGATCAAGGCTCCATTTAAAAACCAGAAATGTATTGAATCTGCACATAAATATGCAAAATGATGTCAGTTATATCTGTAGATAAGAGTTTCTTGGATATTTGATATCCTTGAATGCAGTTTGCGGGACTTGGCCGCTACCTTCCTACTCAAAAACTCGACCCCGCGGTGCATCCAGTGAATCCGACCACGCAATGTCTGCTCCGGAATCAATTGATTCCATCCCGAATAAGCTGCTTTTACCCTGTGGTGGACGGTCCCTTGGGTCCCTTCACCCCCCCACTGCAGAAGACGGCGGAGCTATGGATGGGCGGACAGAGAGTGTCGACGGTGCTCTCGGTTTAGGCGCCGGTGAAGGAACGGCGATGCCAAGGCCGATTCGACAGGTGAGAAGGGTTTCCCTGCCCTCGTTGTGTCGTGTTTATGACCAATGTTCTGTTTCTTTCTCATTCGATGACTCCTCCCCCTTACCTGCCGAAATCGTGCATTTTCTTACTTCTAGACACGTGCTGAGTCGCTTCCTCTGGCAGGAGCCAGCAGACGCAGGTCACGTTCTCAGGTATGTCAGGTGAAAGATCTTTCGGCGCTTGTTGGACAAAGCTTGATGGGTGAATACTGCATTTCACTGGATGTGGACTTAAGTAATATGGTGGAATCGACTGTGATTGTTCCGATGCTGGCTTTCCGTTCCACAAGAGGGACACCTGATTCCGGACAATATTGCTGCGTAATCAGCATCGTGGAAAGACAATGGTTGACGATGAATGGTCAAAGATCTGCTTGAGATGTACTTCCTTCACCGTATTCACACCCATTATCCTCCCTTCATGCGAATTTGGTCTGACTTACCCTGGACCACTCCTCAGGTTTCCTTCGCACCGATCCCGTCCTCCATTGTCGTACCCAAAGACCAACCACTCTTACCACTCGAACGGGAGCTGGACTCCCTCCCCGTCCACGCCCGCTCCTCCGGCTCACGCCGATCATCATTTTCCGGTCGCGACCGTGAGCGTCCTGAGCGTCCGGTAATCGTCCTCGAGCCCGGAGATGGCACAGACCAGCATCACTCTGTTCATATATCTCTTTCCATTCACCCGGGAACTTCGATGGACGAAAGGGGTCCTCTTGGCTCGCGGCCCTCTGCGTCGGATCTTAGCGTGAGGGAGGTCGCACTGCTCAGCAGGAAGCTGGAGGAGCAATGGGTGGTTGATCATGCTGCGCAAGGTGAAGGATTACAAGTGGAAGGTGATGACCACAAGGTGAGACTAGTCGGAAAAGGTTGAGAAGCAAAGTCCCTCTCACGATCAACCTCGACTCTGTTTTCGTCCCCACAGGTTCAATTTTCCCCAATACCACAAACACATACCATTCCTCGCGACCAAGCTCTTGTTCCCCTCGAATCGGAATACTTGCCGCCAGCACATACACCACCTACCTCCCCCCCTCATCGTCGTCGTTCGCGTTCCTCTGATCGCCCACCCGGGGAGCGAAGTGCGAGTATCGGGAGACCAAGTAGTCGACTTGGCGGAGGTAGCTTCGCGAGCGACTTGAGTCTGAGAGAGGTTGAACTCCTGGAAGAGAAATTGGAGGAGCGAGGGCCTGCAGATGAGGAGGAGGATGCAAATGAATGGCAAGAGGACGATGGCGAAGAGACTGAAGGTGGACGGAGAGGGGGTCCGCCTTTGAGCAAGGTCGGTTGAATCCGCTGTCTCCCCACCGATGATCACCATCTAAAGTAGGCCCTCCTCCCAGGTTTCCTTCTCCCCCAAACCTTCGGTGGTTTCTGTCCCTCGGGACCAAGTACCTGTTTCTCTCTCCCTGGACGGGCGTCCGCCTTCGAGAGGTCCGTCCCCCTCCATCCGTCGTGTCCCCTCGGCTTCGGACACGCCGGCGGGCGGTGCCGGCGAAGACGAAGATGGTCTTTCCGGTGGCTTTGCGTCCGATATGAGTCTGAGAGAACTCGATTTGCTCGAAGAGAAGATGGCCGAGAAGCGGGAGAGGGATGGGGAAGGGGAGTGGGGTGGGGCGGAGAGGGGCGGACAAGGGCAGGTTCGGTTCAAGGGAGTTGCAGTTGTTCCCGTTCCCAAGGACCAGGAGGTAAGGTTGCGAAAGCCGAGCCTCGCGCATTTCCTCTTACACCACTGGACGTATCATTTCCAGCACATTCCGATCGAGGACGAAATCGACGACATCCGGATCCATTCGGCCTCCACCCGCTCGTCCTCCCGCATATCCTCTACTGAGCACCTCCGCGGTAGTTCTGAAGCAGCTCTTGCGATGGAAGCGTCCACATCCGTCATAGTACCCGACTCGTCGGAGGGGCAAGAGGACGAGGGCGACGACTCAGGCCAGCAGGAATCAACGCACCCCGTGGGGCGCTACGCGAGCGATTTGAGCATAAAAGAGATCGACATGCTAGAGAAAGTCCTGGACGAGCGCGACACGGCAGGTGACGACGACGACGAATCCTCCGCCCACGGCAAAGTGCTGTTCAACAAAAACCCGGCCGTCGTGCACGTTCCTCGGGACCAGCCGGCTATTTCCTTGGACGACGAGCTGGTGACCCGTTCTCACGGGTCACTCCCTCATACACCTCAGGAAAGCACAGGGGATGGTGAAAGTGTGGCGAGCGATTTGAGTCATAGAGAGCTGGCGATGTTGGAGGGAAGATTAATGAGGGAAAGGACGGCGAGTGGAGAACAGGACGACCCAAGAAGGGGTGGTGATAGGGTGGGTTGTGGTTCCCCTTGAAGTCGTCGAACCTGGTGCTAACTGGCATACTCCTGGACAGGTTGCCTTCTCTCCTACTCCCCCTGAGGTTATCCACGTCGGAAAAGATCAGCCTCGTGTGCGTATCGGAGGGATCGCCTCCAGCAATTCGGATATCCCGACTGGACCTGGTGTATCACAAACATTGGACGATATCGACTCGGAAGTACCCATCGTTGCCGGCGTTGTTCTTGGACTGGGGATGGGCACTGCTGCGACTGGCGGCCCTCCTCTGGGTCCGGATGGAGCTGCTGTGGAGCGTTGGGCGAGCGATTTGAGCTTGAGGGAGATGCAGATATTGGAGAGGAAGAGGGAGGAGAAGGAGGACGAGCAAGGCGGTCATAAAGTGTCGTTTTCGAGGAAGGCGAGCGTGGTCCGGGTCGAGAGAGATCAAGATGGTGCGTTTTTCGCTGAACGATTGATTTCTATTTGTCTTTCTCAAATGGTGTTCGCAGCCGTTGCAAGCGTTGAGGACCTTCTTCAATCCGCCAAGCGGTCCGCGTCCCCCGGCCTCCAGCGCTCACCTTCCGCTCGCACCGCACACCTTCTGGATGCGGATGACTTGGTATCAGCTGCTGACGTGGAGTCAGACGGTGCCACTACGGCGTACTCGGGAGCCGGTGGAGACGGCTATGAGGTTGATGATCTGCTTGCCGTGCCTGGAACAGGCGAAGGTACGGGCGGGGAGCTCGACCAATTGCCCAAGGTCGGTTCGGATCTGTCGATAAGGGAAGTCGAAATCCTCGAAAGGAAGCTCGCAGCGAGTCCTGGCATCCTGCGGTCTCAGAGCCGGGATGGTCGCGAAAAGGACCTGTCGCCTGTTCCCGTTCGTCGTCCCAAGGAAGGTCATGAAGCAGGAGGGGTAGGATCGGGATCCGCAGCGGGCTCCAGCTCAGAACTCGCCCACCCGCGCCCTCACCGACTATCGTGGGGTGCTCACGGTAGCGTCCGATTCGCGGAACGGTCCGCTGTTGTGCAGGTGCCTCGGGATCAGGATATCGTGAAGGAGATCGAGGATAAAGTGCATATGCCTGGATCATCGAAAGGGAAGGCACCTGCCGGGATGGATCGAGCTCACCCACAGGGGTCCTCGAGTGGGGATCGGGTACAGGATCCCAGTACGACGAATGCCGGGGAGGAAGGCGACGACACTGGGGATATGAGTGGCGAGCCTTCGACGATGGCGCGGTACGCCTCCGACCTCTCCGTGAAAGAAATTGGGATGTTGGAGAAGCGGTTGTCAAGGGAGTTCCACAATTTTGAGTTGGAGTGATGGGACACATGTCGTCTTTGCTTCCATCCATTGGACGGGGAGAAGTTTACATGAAGGCGGGCGTATATCTTCAAATGCATTAGTGGTATCATTTATGGGGGTATAAAATGATCAACGAACGATGATCGATCGACAGAATCTCATTCCCTGCAAAAGGGGAGGGTGGCCTGTGCACGGCCATTTTGACCGAAGCAAGCGAGGTCGGCTGCTCATTTCCGGAACGAACTCGCCTGGATTGCCCGAGACAGATTGATGGGTAGAGAGGGCACACAAGCACATACTTCGGGGGGTACAAGTGCGTGTGTCACCCGACGATTTCCATTTGAATATAGTATACTCAATTGTCTTGTCCATCGCGAAATGGAAACTACTTCCTGCAAGAATTCATATGACGCAATTTGGCTGCTGGCACCTGGTTCCCGCGTTTGTGAGTTAGGCGCCACATGTGGCCTGTTCCGGAATTCGCCCCACATCCAGAGGCCTCTCTGGCCTTCCACCCCGACAATTCTCTTCAAACAAAAGTAGATGGATGGAAAATGACGTGTGTCTTGAGAGAAACCGATCGATGGGCGTGAATCAAATCCGGATGTGTGGAACTCCATCCAGCACAAACCCCCGAGTGGGGCTCACCATAAGGGTACTGTTGGAATCAAGAGTTGTCGGGACATTTTTCACGCAGAAAAAATATTACTGGTGTCGATTTTGCGCTTTTTCCGCAGATCGAAGTTCCTGGTACCAAACCGATGACTTGAGTTTGGGGTGACGAGGTGCAAGCAATCCCATTTGGGTAAATTTTGGCGAAACCAGCTACCGGAACGACATGGCACCCCGTAAACAAACAGACAGTGTCACCTTCTTCTCACTTCTAACTATGGTGTGGGTTTTAAAGACTTCCGAGAGACCAGGTTGGTCGGCGCAAATTTGAAGGGTTTGATGACGAGAATGAAGTGTGGGCGCCTGACACGTCAGAAGACCGCATAAACGCAATAAAATAAACTAATCGATAAAAATTAAATTATTCTCGTCCTCTAGAGAGTATTGACTTTGAGATTCGAATCTGTGAGGGGGTTGAAATCCCGCTTGGCGCAGCAAAAACCTCCCAACCTCACCAACACTGGATCGCCCCAAACGCGTCGAGGGAGGCGGCCTCTACCACCACGTAAGCATTTTATAGGGCATACACTTGTGTTTCCCCTGAGCGGACCACCGTTCCGTGGACTTGGCCGTGTTTTTTTTCCCCTGGCGTCTGTTTGACTCCCGACTGAAACCCGTCGCAACAGCCATCAATCACTAAGCAATCGACAATAAGCAGCCAATGAGCTGCTCTTCCTCCTTCCTCACGCTGCCTGACGAGTCGCCCAGCCAGTTCAACCAGCTGACAGGTCCGAGCCTCAGAAGGTCACCAAACCTGGACGCGGAATACGCCGACGAAGGATTTGAGAACTCTGACGAAGACGACGTGCTGGACCTATTTGGCGGTTCGAGAGGGGCCGCTGCCGTGCTGGACTTTGTCGAGACCCTCGAGGGTTCTCTGTTGGTCGACAATCCCGAGTCCACACTTCTCTCCCCAGCGAGGTTCGCGTCGAGCACATTCGTGAATGGCCCCATGACGGACTCGTATGTGGTGCCGCCGGGCGTAAATGCGACCTGGTTGGCCGAGACAGACTTGTGGCGGTGAGTGTCGTGAACCGAGGAAGGTCAATAAATTCTGTCCTTCCCGCGCATGGCTCGACGCGTAGAAACCGGCAATTACTGATTATTCTTGTTTTCTACGTATTTGATCCTCGCTTCATCGCATTTCCATACTCCGCGTGCCCATCCCATATCTGCCTGATAGTGTTATGACACCCGTCTCCGAACCCATACCTGGCTCCGAATTCCTGGTGGACTCCGACTCGGATGATGACGCAGACCATCCTCCCAGCCCTACGAAAACCATTTGCTCAGTTCTAGCCACCACCACACCGTCCCTCGAAACACTTGCGCACCCCTCGCAGTCACAGGATGCGACAGACAAACCCCACGAGGACTCGCAAGCTGCGACCGTTGTGGAGGGTGAAGACGACGAAAAGGTGCAGCAGATTGGAGCAGAGACCCCGACAGATGCAAAACCCATACAGCAGTTCGAATGCATTGACCTCGAGGCGACCACACAGTTGACTTCCGCTGCGCTCGAGGTGCAGGCGCAATTGCAGTTGGGATTCTTTCCGGACAGTCTCATGTCTCCTCCAGGGTCGCCTACACGTGATGGTACGTATGATACTTTTGCTGGGGGGGTTCAATCGAGAGGGATGCCGACGTCGACGTCAGAGCTTTGTCTCACACCAAAGCCATGGTATTCTTCTTCCCCATGGATGGATTGTGGCTAGTTTGCATAGTTCGTTGTTCTAATCGGCCCTCTATCTTCCAGCCCAGACTACCAACCTTCCTCGGCTCCGCTTGCGTCAACTCTCAACCCCCGCTCGCGCTGCTCGAAAAGTGCCCTGCTCTTCACCACCTCGGGGATCCATGACCGCCATCATCGCCGACGTGACCATCGAGCGAGCCACCTCGGACGACGAAGATGATCCAGTCGACCTGCTCGCCGCGGCAGGAATCGACGTTACCGACCCGGCAAGCGCAGAACTTCTCGCTGCAGCGGGGATCGACGTAACTGACCCGGAAAGCACAAGCCTACTACTCTCGCAAGGTCCCAGGAGGACTGCAAGCGTGGCGGTGAACCCAAGCGATGTGTTTGGCGAGGTACGCCAGTGGAACGAAAGCCTGATGTTCGAGGAGCCCGAGGCAGAGTGTGATGCACTGATTGGAGGCGGATCAATCACACCAGGAAAGAGCGACCTGTACACGTCCTCGTCGTACCTTACATTCTCGTCGCCGGACGATGTCCTTCCGCTCACCTCGATGCCCCGCCGTTCCCTCGCCGAAATTGCGCGCAACCCATCCTCGGTGATTCCTCTGAACCGTCCATCCGCACCCAACGATCCGTGGGCACTCATTCTCAATGCATCGCAAGATCTCGCCTCTCCGCCGCAAACACGAACTGGTGCAGTGGGGCAGGGTGGAGGAGACAAGATTTCCCCCAACGGCAACAAAGAGAACACCATCAGAATGGCAATATATCCCAGGTCGACGAAGCGGCTCTTATTCCACGACCCGGACCCGACCAGAAGCGTCACAACCGGGCTTGACACCGACTTCGGCGATATGGCGGGTATGCGCGCGGTCCGCCTGGAAGGCAAACGCAGGAGTTCCGTGTCCTACCCATCTGTTGGTCGGTCTGGTTCGGCAGTCATCGGCAACCCCGGTGTCAAAAAGGGGCATTCAGGCGACAAGGAGAAAAAGGCAAAAGCGAACCAGATGGCGAAAGGGGTCGAGGCGGCTGTCAAACAGGCCGAAGATGTTGCAGCAGCAGCGATGGCTGTGGCAGAAGGTGTTGTTGGAGGGTTCTCGGGAGTGCCGATGCATGGGGGATACAAGCAGACCAGCAAGATGAAGAAAGCGGCGAAGAAGTGGTCGATGGAAAATAATATGGAGCGCCCGCCCCTGCTTGTAGTGATACGGAAGGACGCGGACGGTGTGACGGCTTCAATTCCAGCTGAAGAAGAGCTCGCGCCTGCGACAACCCCATATGCTGAGCTTGCGAAAACAGCTACGGAGGCACCCTTCTCCTTCCGCGCTGCTCCGCCTATCCCGTATTCACTGGCGCCACCTGCTATGCCAGCTACAGCAGTACTCTCGGAGAGCGACTACCTTGCAGTGCCACGGGAACCCCCGAAGATGAAGGCCAGGCACTCGGGCGTCAAGGCGAAACCTCATATTCCTGCCATGCCCAGACCAGCCCCACCTGAGTTTGAGCGCAAGCCCACTGCAAAGGACGTTGAAGCGAACGATGGAGCCTACCACCCGTCGAACCACGTGCCAAAGCAGACGACAGTTACAGACAAGATCATCCTAGCACACACGACATCGTTGCTCGACCGCCACCCCAGTCTCGCAGAAGCAGTTCGCAGCGCGTACCCTGACCTCGCTGATCTGCCGACAGGTCTCGCCCTGGTGGCGGCGGCACAAAAAGATGCATACCTGTCCGAACTCGTTCTCGCCGACTATGCTAAGTCGAGGAAGAGGGCTCGTGATGGGTTCGCCTTTGGAACGGGTGAAAAGGAGTCGGAAGACCTGGAGGAGCTCTTGGCCGAGCTGCCGCTTTCGTGGGGTCCGGCCGGACC
>KQ965752.1:222122-392991 GCA_001574975.1 Gonapodya prolifera JEL478 | reverse complement strand
TCCGAGTCGTCAAGTTCCCGGGTCCTCCAGTCAAAGTGACGAAGAGCAAGATCGGACCACTTGCGGCAGCGGAAAGGAGGAGACAGGTGGCGAAAGAGGTGGAGATGGAGCTCTGGCAGGCAGTGAGGGCGGTCGCTGCGTTGTCTTCGTGAAGAAGCCGCTGGGCGAGGGGGTTTGTGGGAAGCGGGCAAGGGGGAATCTGCACCTTTTTTCTTTTCTACACACTTAAAATTTCGGTTATGCGACGACGACATGAGGACTTGGTCGGAAAGAAGGGAACAACTCTGCAGCGTCTCCGCGCACAGCGCACGCCTTCGGAACGCAACTCACCACGTATTTTCGGCGAGGACCCGCACTGGCCGGCAGGTTGTAAATAATCTTGGACTACTCGCCGTTGCGATGTCGTTTGCCTGCTGCACTCTATTGCACGATTCCCGCGTTATTCAGATTGATGTCTTTCGTCGGGGTATTCCCCTTGTTTTTCCGAGAATATGACATTTGCGTATTGTGTTGTATTGTGTATAATATTCTCAAAACAAATCAAAAAATTTTTCAATTAGCTCTGTGAACGGACGAATGGCTTTTGAACACAAAAGTCCCGAATCGTTTGCACTCAAAACCGTTACAGACTGTTGTCGGGGGCTTCGGGCGCCCCCCTTGCCCACTGACAGTTGCTAAGTTGCGTATTATTACTTTAGCCGTAGCATTTATCTTGGTTACGTCTCGACCACACGTGTGCTACCCAGTCCCGTCTCTCCCGCGCATACGAATCCCACTCTGAGGGGCGCTCCCTGCCAGCGCCCCTCACATTGTTCTCTTTGCTATACGAGTCAGTGTAATATCAAACTAGTTACCGCAATCTCAAATCGTAAGCGCTTTGCGTTCCTTCACCGGATTTCAAACGACATCGACGGTGCCAATGGAGATCTCCAGGAACACTTTCACCTTTGGCTTGCCGATTTTCTTTTCCATCACTCGAAGTTCCTCTTTGGCGACACGAGGAATAGACCCATTGAACCAAGCATGCGGGAGAAAGTGAGTCATGCTGTGCCAAAAATTATTTCACCGTTTTCCACCTTCACATGTACCGAAATCCAAGTTTATAAAACGACCAATGTGATTCATACATAAAATGGCGACCTACTACTACCAACTGAAGCATGCCACTGAACAAAGCATGCCATCCAACGTCCGAAGGCCGTCAGACCCAGAAATTCTACTTCGTAAGCCGAACGCTCCTCCGATGAACCCCTCTCTCTTGGAGCACCTCCATCACAGCGTTGCAATGGTTCTCATCCAAATCGACAATCTTTGTCCGTGGTGACCGATAAAACATATCCTTTATGGTGATCTCCGCGCCTTGATCCAAAAGAAATGCTAGAAGGGGAGAATTACACTTTCTATGGAAGAGCCACGACCGTTAATCCATTTGGATCTTGGGCATTGATATCTGCCCCCATGTCCAAGATTAATTGCGCAGCTTCTGCAGTCTGCGCGACGTGGAGGGGAGAACATGGAAGCTCCAGATTTGACCCTCTATCAATTTCTGCCCCCCTCTGAATCAATGATCCAAACATGCCTGATGTAGGGCTGCCCCAGGTCTGATGACGTTGATTTCTGGAACATTATCCAATAGAAATTCAACAATATTTTCATGCCCTCCTCGACAGGCCCATAAGAGTGCTGTTAAAGTATCTTTGCCAGGATCCAGAACTTGCCCAAAAGGGGCATTGTCATTGGCCCCATTCTCAACCAACACACGCACAAGTTGCTCATTACCCATTCGACTTGCGATGATCAGACCTCTACAGTAATGGAATGATGTGAAATTTGAAGATGATGATTGGCCTGGATGGAAAGGAAGGCCTGCATCGGCTGGTACTCCACGCTTCAGCAGTGATCCGACAATGCTGACATTGGGAAGTCTGCATGCTTATAAAAGGAAGTAAGCTTGCGGCTCATCGGCTTCCCATGATATGAGAACATCAGAAGGTGTAAAATCGAGAACTAGCTCAACGTGCGCAATCTCCTGTCTCCAAATCGCCATCCTCAGACACCTCTTTGTCGTGCTTGCACCTGAAGCGGCAAGAAGCGGTACAATACCCCAGTGAGCCTTCTCAGAGGCCACGTTAATTGCAGTGTCGCCGTGAATGTTGCGGTCGTCCTTTTTGCTCCACAATCACAAAGATACTTGACTGCCCTTGATGCGCTGTGCGAACAAGCCATTGTGAGAGGGGTGTGAGGATTCCAGTGCTTCACAGACATTCTGTTGGCGCATTTTACTCTTCCGGCATGGACCGCAACCACAAAGGGGTACGGGATGGTGGATTGTTGACTTTTGCACCCTTCGTGAGGAGGATATCAGCCGACCAAAAGTCTCTGTTTGATTCTGCTCGGAGGACTTCCTTCTCGAACTCTCTTTGGGCCCTGGTCTGCAGCCTTGCGGTACCACATCACAGCCTGACGTTCATCCTTCTCCACGCCCTTCCCGTACTCGTAGCACACACCAAACATGACTGTGCTAGGTGCAATCTCTACACGAAAGCTTGATTCAGGTGGGGCGGAAGGCAAAGGACGCCGCCCAGATAGCACTAGGGACCCAGACAGAGTCCCACTAGCACCTTGCTCAACCTGGACACAAATAAGCGGGAAGAAGCCATGCCTTGATGTTTGCACATTGTTACCCTAAATGTTGGTCCAACAACAACATCATCATGGATGAAACGACAAGCTGTGAGAAAGAATGGTCTCACATAACCCCATCCATCGGCAAAGGTTGCTACACACAAGATGCGGTCTCCGATAGTTAGTGTAAGCTCGTCTGTCTCTTCAGCAGCGTAGGGCGCAATCGCAGTTGTGCTCAGGGTTGTTGACATTGCGATTGATGATGCCCGTGGATTGGGGATCGCTTGGGTAGGAGTTCTCCCTACGTCGTCTTGAGTGGCAGACAAGCATATTCCTGGAAAGATTCCAAATGCAGAGGTGGTTCGATTGATACCCTGTAACGATAAAGAAAAATTGAGTAGCAGGAACCAGGGACTTGTTATAAGACCGAGAGCCAACTCACCTGACACCAGCCATCTGCGAACCGAGTGTGACATACGACGGGATCACCCACACCAAGAGCGATTTCATCGGGCTCTCGTGGTGCGTATGCATGTACAGCATACTCTACGATAGCCTTTTTCAGTGGGCCACGGCGGACTCTTGCCCTCTCCCTGAGAGCTGTATCAACTGCCTGCACGAGTTCAGAGTTCCCTGTTGCCTTGATATTGCGCAGAGCGGTGTTGGAGACAACAGCTCCATGTTCCAGCAACTGTTTTATGATGATTAAGTTGGCACCACGTGCCAAAGCAGTTTCGAAAGCAGTCTTCGAAGGGGAGACGCCATTTTCAAGCAAAAGGGTAATGTCTTCGACACGTGGTGATGGTCGGTCGAGAGCATATTGAAGGTGCTGGTCTGTTGGAACTGCACTAGATGCCATTAGTTTGTTGATCGTTTCGATAACAGGTGTCTCACGCCTCAACTCCCTCATGAGGTGAGAGCTGTTAGGCACTGCATGATGTTTTTCTAAAAGTTCATCTAACATTCCACACTCCATTGCAAGGGTAATTGCAAGGCCTGATGGGGGAACCCCCTGCTCCAGCAACAGCTTAGCTGCATCAAGACCTGTGCCTTCAAGCATGAGAGCGTACTCAAGAGCACTGGGGTAAGAGCCGCCATAATGGAGAAGCAACTCTACGTATTCATTGTCCCGGAGTTTGAGTGCGGCAAGGAATGCAGCCTCACTTGGGATGGCACCGTGCTCAAGAAGAAGAGTTGCTACATCTAGGCGTGGATATTTGGCATCCAATGCAGCCTCAAGTTTGCGAGGCGATGGTGGAAATCCACATTGCAAGAGGTATTCCACGAGGTCGAGGGTACCAAACTCGAGACCGAGACTGATGACCGTTTCGGCATCAAGGACACCAGCTTGAATGAGACCTGGTATTCAGTGCTCACCCACAGCATCTACCAATGCTTTGAAACATTCCAGTTTGTTTGTATTGCATGCCAATCGAAGTGCACTGTCTGAGACAGGAGTACTGTGGCTCACGAGCCCTCGTATGACGTCCACGTTCGGTTTCTGCACCATGAGTGCAGCTTCCAGAATCCATGATGGTGGTTGAGTCATCTCCAATCCAATTCGTGCCACTTTGAGACCATCGAGCAGACCTGCCTCAACCAAACTCAGAATACGTTGTCCACCAGTCACTGCTACCATCGACTCAAAGCATTGCACTGCTGAGGCTGATACCACTGACTTCAGCGCGCCATCGCTAATGGTAGCCCCGAATTTGAGGAGTTTGCTGACAATTTCCGAGTTTGGTTTTGAGGGTGTGTTCCAGACAATGCGGACCTGATCTTGCGAGGCTGGATTTTCATGCTGTACCTGTGCCCCCTTTGCGTTGAAGCTGAGTGTGCTTCCAGAATAGGTCAGAAGGTCCAGTGCTGTGTCGAACGCAAAAGACTGATTGAATCGGTTTGGCCAGTCTTTCAGTGACCAGGATGGCAGGGAAAGAGGAATCCGCCAAGTGATGCTAGCATTAGGATTTGCGCCTGGTGTGATGTGAGTGCGCTTGTCGTTGCTGTCCAAACAGGACTGGCTCACCAGCGTTCAGGAGAGCAGACACGATGTCGGCATTTCCAATTCTGATGGCGATGGAGAGAGCGGATTCTGTGAAAGGGTTAGATTGAGAGGGAATTGAGGACAAGAAGCGTCGTACCCATTGGAAGAGTTTCTGCTCTTGATTCCATCACATCCTCAAAGGTGTCCTCGTACACATCGCGGTACTCGCTCTTGCCAAACAACTTTTTCTTGACGAGCTCCTTTCTGACGAACACCTGGCCGGTCTTCCTGGAGCCAGTTTTGAACATAATGGAGAGACGAACTGTTTTCCGTGCGTTTGGATTGGCGCCTTGAGCAAGGGCCTTCTGGAGTGCAGAGAGAGAGCCAGCTTCGATGGCGTCAATGAGGGAACTGTCCGCCATGGAGGGATGGCCGATAATTGGGCAAAGGGAGGGCAAACAACTGTGGCTTGACTGACAGAGGGGTTTCCCCGAAAATATCTTCAACTGCAACACTGCAACAAACAATTCTCGATCAGAAGTCTGACTATGATATAGTATTCCCAGAACTTGTAGGGCATGTGTTGGATTTTTGTATTGTTGGGTTGATGGGTTGATGCAGTGTTGGGTTGTTGCAGTATTGCAGTATTGCAGTGTTGCAGTGTTGCAGTGTTGCAGTGTTTCAGTTTTGTTGCGAAGATGAAGAGAAGTTCGGACGCCCACCGCAAGAACACAACCTTCATAATCTGCCTGAGACCCGGTCCAACAATAAACTGAGAGAATTAATACAGATGAATGGGAATTTTCTTGGGTGAAGCATTAATATTTTTTTGACAGGTCATGTGACCCGGGTCGTTGCCAAAAGCCGCAATGTCAATATTGGAATCGATGGGCCTCTCAGCCCCCCGCATCGATCATCTTGTAGCCAACTACAATCTCGTCGCTACCCGACCGATGATGATGCTGGAGTGGAACGATCGCTTTATCCAGAACTCGTGGCAATCTCGAAGCCCCATCCTGTTCCGAAACGCAGTCACCAAGCTTGGATTCGACGACGATTTTCTCTCTATGTAGACAGTCTTACATGGTGACCCCCATCTTAGCGCGGAAGTGTTCAACAGGAGAAGTGGTCTCGTGAAACGGAATGTTCAACTTTCGGATTACTTGAACTCTCGCGACGAACACGAGTACGCCAGAGATGTTTCATGTCCGGACTCTCTGAGAGACCAATTGATGTCGAAAATACCTTCCGCGATTCGTTATCATGGCGCGAACAATATTCTCTCCTGTATTCCAGAAGGACTTCAAGTCGAAAAGCTTATGATGTATATCGGCGGACTTGGTTCTGGTACTGCGGGGCATGTGGAACGTGCGTTTAGATGTTTTTTTCGTGAGTATTTGCTATGCCGAAACACCCTCCATCTCACAGCATCGCAATCAATATGATGTCCAATGGCACCCCTCAGTCAAGTGCGTTACAAAAAAGTGCAAGAGTGCAACAAACGGAGGCCCAAAGTGCGACAGGTCCGCTTGCCCGTGTTCTACCAAATCTGTGCACTTCAGTGTTGGTCCGTGATCCGTGATCCATGATGGCACCTTGGTGCACCTTGGTGTCGGTCAATCCCAATGGGGGCGATCTGTGATTGCACCTTGGCGGTCGGTCCCTAGGGGGGCAATCTATGATTGCACCTTTCCTATGGAGTGTCCGTCCCTAGGGGGCGATCCAAGATTGGGCCGCAATCTGAAATCCGCAATCCGTCGTCCGTGGTCCGTGCTCTGTGGTCCGTGGTCCGTGGTCCGTGCTCCGTGGTCCGTGCTCCGTGCTCCCCATCCGCAATCCGTGCTTGCCCCTTGGTGATTCTTGGTCCACATCTGTGCTCCCCAAATCCTGCTTGCCCAATCAGAAGGCTGTCACATTTTGGGAACTGGAGGAGCAGTTGAAGCGGTTCTGGGCTCTTGGCCTCGTTGCTTTTCCCATCAGTCAGGGATGGAGAATAACAGAATGATCAGCATAAAAGAAAGAAGTGTACTCTAAGCACCAACTCAGCCTTTTCTCAGGTCACGGAATCCAATGTCGGTAGGTTACCCTTACACATTAGCACAACGGATTTGTAAGTGCTCTCCTGGATTGCTGAGACACAGGATATTCTGAGGGGGTATCGGGACACACTTGTGCGGTATCAGCACATTATGAGGGATATTGGGCCTGTGAGCGAGGGGATGAGGGGCTTAGCCCTTGAATTGACGGACTTTCATATTCGCCCTATTTTGAAGCACTTTGAGAGAGCAATCGAGGATGATGTATTTGAGCGATATGGTGAACTGGCGTTGGTCAAAGTATTCTATGGTGGATGTGTAACATTTATGCGTGAGGGGCAGCCGGGGGCGGTACTGAAGAAGACAACTGAAATATATATTACTTTTTGAATCTTCACGCGTTTTATGGCTGAGTCTGCAGATGATGCAGACCGTTTTCGCTTCCCTTTGTGAGATGACTGGGGTGAGGCTGGAGGCAGCAACTGGTTGATCCGCCACGCCACTTCACCAAACTGATGCCCGACTTCGTGCCACAGCGCGTCCAGTAGTCTGCCATGGGGTGCACAGGAAACGGCAGGGGTTATGGGGTGGGCTGAGAGATCCTATGCCAGAGTGGGACAGCAGGGTGGAAGGAGATGTGGCCCAGCTGAGGCGCAGGGGATGGCGGAGTACAAATGGGTTGAATGAGAGTGAAGGGAGGAAGCAGAATGGTTTCGAAGGACAGTTTACTTGATGGAGCAGCGCAAATGCAAGGAAACATTATTGATATTGCAGTGAAGCTTTTGGTTTTGATGACAGATGAAGGTGAGAATGAGGATGACAGCACTTCACAACAGCAGCACTTTCACAAGACGTCTGGTTTCACAGAATGTGGACAACTTCTGAAAGTATTTCGTAGGGTGGGGACAAGCAAGCTGGATGCCGGAGCACCAAAATCTGTTGTGCCGATGTACAGGCTGATGGCACCAATGGCAAAGCGATATGAGCAGTCATTAGTGAAAGAGAGATGGCCTTTCCAAAGCGTTTTGCAGATTGGAAAGACACTATTTGCACGGCGGCGCCGCGAGCAAGCCTCAGCAGGGGGGAAAGTGGAGCTTGTCAGATACCTCGTCAAAGTGTTAGGGCATGGCCTTGCGTGCTTTACGACATGGGTTGATGGAGTATTTGAGCAGAGTGAGTAGAGAGACTGTTGCAGAACAGCCGGGTATCAGGTTTAATATTAAAAATCTTTTGAAGGGAGTGGTGACTTTTGGGATAACTGGCTTGAGGGTTTACGTAAGTGAGATTGCAAATGAGGAGAAAGTTTCTAATTCAGAAGAGGGAGCACAAGAAGAAGAAGATTTTGAGATATATTAATAAAGTATTTACAGTGAAAACTGGAAATCAGAAATCAAACAGAACATGATATGAGATCTGTGAATGCCCGAGTGATCCAGGATTGGCAATCACAAATGTGATGCAGGATTGGTGGCTATTTGCGGTGGACAGAATTTGAGTTGAGAACGGCATTGCGATGCAAACAGGGTCTGATTCTGTGATGGTGATGATTGTGAAGGATGGGCAGATACTTTAGCTATCCTAGAGAGGTTGAGTCCACAATGGAGGCGAATGTGACAAGCAGAAAGTGTTTGGGTGTGGATTCACAGATGTATTGACTTATAGCAAGAGAGAACAAGGTGGTGTGGGAGCCTGTTGTTTCTGCCAAAAATCTGAGAGAGTGTGATCGATCCCTAGGTGGTGTGATCCATCGCTAGGGGGGAGGTTGGAGCAATGTGAGAATCCGAGCACCGAATCCGCGATCCAGGAATCCGCAAATCCACGAATCCGCAACTTTGAATAGGTGCTCGCATCTTGGTGATCAACAAATTTGTGCACCCAAAAAGTTGGACTTTACCAAAAGTGCAACATGCCGATTCTTCGTCCATCCCTAGGGGGGCGATACAGTGATTGCACCTTGGCGGTTCGGCCCTAGGGGGGCGATCCAAGTGCACCTTGGTGTCGGTCGTCGACCCATGACCATTCTCGGTCCATCCCTAGGGGGGTGATTGGTGCTCCCAAAACGCAATACGGACCGCCAATCATGGTTCAGCAAGGTGAAAGCATGGATTCGGACCGCCAAGGTGAACACACAGATTCCGAATTCCGGATTGCGTATTGCGGACCGGAATCGGGCATGATTGGCTGTCCTCCCAATCCGCCATCCGCGATTCGCGCAATCCAAAGTTGAACATACCTCTGCTTGGCGGCTGTCACGGCCGGGACTTGTTCAGGCCTCTGCGCTAGGTCCGGAACAAACTTGTTCAGAGTTCTGACCGCGGAGTTCAAGAGCGCTGACCGTCGCGCCTGGGCCTTGTTCAGAGTTCTGAGCAGCGTTCAAAGATCTGACCATGACCGCCAAGCGGAGAGGCGGATGATTGACGTTCAACCGGCGGGCCTCGGCCAAAGAGGGCTCGCACCGCGATGGTCACGGGATCCGACACGATTGCGTAGAGTCGTCGATTAAGACATGTGGAGGGGAGACCGAGAGGGTGGGGTCCGTGCCAGTACGTCGACATCCGGAGAATGATTTCGCGGGTGAGGTGGAGGAGGGGAAATGGAACGACGCGGGGACACGATGCAGAGGCCGAGGCCGCCTCCGACTGCGGGGCGAACTTGCGGCGATAGCCTGAAACATGCTTTCGGAGGCATGAGACAACAAGAGCTTTGACCGGCTGGAGAGAAGGCTGTTCGGAGGCAAAACAAGTTAGCCTCCGCACAAGCTATTCAGCTGATAGTGAAAAACACTTACAACAAAAATTCGCACCAGTCTGCGAAGTGGGCTGGCGGACGCGCCCCTCGGAGTGGGATTCGGTGCGACTGGTAGCGCACCTAGTGTGGTCGGGGTCTCCCTTTTGTACAGTGTTCCACGTAACGAACATAAATGCTTTGGCTCAAAGTAGTAATTCCATCTCAACGACTGTCAGTGGGCAAGGGGGGTCGCGGAAGCCCCTGACAAGTCCAAAGTTCGAAGATTCTCGGTGCTCCCACTAACTCTTTACTAACCTATCACGCGTCTTAATGACCGTTACCTCACTTCTGCATATGAACAAGCTGCGATAAAATAATTTCGCCACGGGCATCGTGCTCGTGGCGCCATGAGGCAATGCCACCCGGGGCCACGACAATGATAGCAGTACACCGATACATTCAAGTCTTTGTTTTCATTTAGTTCCCGAATCTACTGCCCCTGGTACAAAGAAGCAAAAGGATGATATGTATAATGAGCCTCGAGGTACATGGACAGGCGGCGATTGACCCAGGCGACTGCCCCATTCGAGCGAAAGGTTTCCCAAAAGGCTCGCCATCAAATCGCTGGCATTGGAGTGAAAGTTTCCGTGGACGAAGACCGCAAACCCAGCTCCTTCTTCAACGCCACGACTTTTTCCTCCAACTCGACAACTTGACTCGACAGCCTGGGTGAGGACAATTACATCAAGGTATTACTGGCCCGGACAGAATACGCGCAGATAAAAGCAAGATGATGAACATACAGCACGTTCTCGCGCCGGAGGGAATCCAAGCTGCCGAAACCGGGAATGGACCCTTTCGCACCTCCACTCCCGAATCGATCTGAATGCACGGATTCCACATGTCCGTTCACGCAAAGCATCGTTAAAAGCACGAAGAATGAAGCGCCCATCGCTCAGACACGCCTCGAAACCCCGAAACCCGCTGAGCTCCCACCTTTCAGCTCCTGGTCCTTGTTCGCCGCCAGCTTCCTCCACTTGAGGATCTTTGTATTCAGGTACGACACGTAAGCGTACGCCAGCAGCGCGCAGAAGACTGCCGTGTAGAGAACAGTCTGGACCGCTTGCGCCGAGCAGTCGGGTGGAGATTGGGAAGAGGAGCCAGCAAGGCGGACGAGGGAGTCGCGGGGCGTTGGGCAGATGAGGGCAAAGAGCGCGTCGGGGAGAATTGCGGCGGCCATCGTGTGGATTGGGTGGAAAGAGGGGGGGGAGGAGTTTATCTGGCGGCTGAATTTGAATCACAATTTCAATAACACTTTGAGATCATAAATCCAAGCCGGGGAACGAGGTGGCCATGCGGATTGTTGATGTGGGAGTACTCACAAAGCACTTATTAAAAGAAGTCGGGGTATACGGCGTGAAGAGATTCAAAGGGATCAGAAACCAGTGGCGGACCCTATGGTACCAAATAAAATAGTTCGAGGTCGAGGCAGACGGTCGTACCGTCAGGTGCGCACAGGCCGGATTCGTCTTTGACAAGGCCGGTGGCGAGACAGCGTCCCAGGAGGATGTCTGTGATATGCTTGGGAGAGAGGTGTGCGATAGGTTCTTGGATGGGTTTAATGGGACCGTGTTTTGCTGTGGTGAAGGCACTCTGCTCTTGGAATTGTTCTATAGAACAGCCATACTACTGGAGATGGAGGCTTTGTAACGCGGAGCGGAAATGTCTCATCCGAGTCGTGGAGACTCCAGGCTCGCGATCCGCCTCAGTACTAGTACTGTAAGTTTCTAACACCGTCACCAACATCAGACGGGCACAGGCACAACGCACACCATGCTCGGCACTCCCGAAAGCAAAGTCATCCTTCCTCGCGCGTGAGTGCCCAACTCCTCCCCCCGCCCTCCCATCATTTCTTCCTCAACGACCTCGCATGTCCCCATGACAGAATCGACTACATCTTCTCCCACCTCCACTCCTACCGCCACACCCACGCTCCAAACCCACACCGCACCCGACCTCGTCCTGCGCGTATCGTACCTCGAGATATACAACGAGATCATCAAGCACCTGCTCCGCTCGGGGTCTGGGGGCCACGCGGGATCGGGGTGTGTGGGTTGAAATGGTGTACTGGAAGCGGCAGAGGGTCGCGATGGGGTGAGGTCTCAAATGGTTTACTTGGGCGTACGGTCTAGGATGTATGACGACGTGTGCCCGTCTGCCGAGTCCGCGCATGACCTTCTGCCACAGGGGACTCTGGAACGGACCACCACTGCGACCGACGTGAGTTCTGTTCTCCGCTCATTGTTACCGGTTGTCGTACTGGCAATATTCATCCTTCATGTATTCTTCACCCCTCTTTCACCACCGAAAATAAATAGGTGAACGACAAATCCTCCCGCTCACACGCCGTGTTCACAATGACACTGCGCCGAACAAGTCATGTCCGGGACGGCGAGGGCGTGCAGGAGATTGCCGAGAGCAAGATGCACTTTGTCGATTTGGCCGTGAGTCGGTGGTATGGATCCGCTCCCGCCTCACATCCTCAACAACTCTCGCACTTGTCCCTTCTTTCCCCTGTACCAACCGCTGGGCTCCGAACGCCAAAATCCACCAACGCCACCGGCCTCCGTCTCAAAGAAGCCACCTCCAAAACAAAAATCGCTGCACGCTCTCGGGCGCGTGCTGGAGTCACTCGTCAAGGGCGGCGGGAAGCCGGGCGCGGGCGCGGCGACCTACACCAACTTCAGAGACTCCAGTTGTTTCTCCTCAAGGACGCTCTGGGTGGTAATTGTGTGAAGTGGAAGGTGGCGTGCGTTGCGGCGGCGCAGGCGGCGATGGGGGAGAGTGAGTTGGCGAGGTGGAACCTTGATGTATTTGATGTCGTTGGTTGAAGCGATGTCGACTTTGAGGTTCGCGGACAATGCGAAGCAGGTCAAGAATGCCGTTTCGAGGAATGTGCAGATTGAAGGTGAGGAGAAGGATGCAAGTACGGCGTATAACCTCAGCCAAACCAATAGCCCTCGTAGCGGCATCATACAAGGCCCTGCAAAATGAGGTCATCCGTTTACGGGCCGAAATCGCCACCGTTAGCTCCGAACTGTCTTCGCTGGGAACTGGACGACATCGGTCTGTGGCTACAGAGTCCAGTGGCTCCTCAAAGACAAACTGCGTGACAACAACACCGCCAGAGGATGAATCCGTGGACAATATTGACTGGCAGAATCTTTTGTCGCGACACCTGACCAAGCTGGACGAGACGAAGGAAAACTACGAGGCGGCGCTGCAGGCGCAGAAGGAGCATGCGGCGAGGTTGCAGACTGTGTTGCAACACAAGCAAATGGTAGGTGTTTTGTGGGGGCGGCTTCTTGGTGGTTATACTCATGTGGCAACGGTTCTATCCAAGTTTAAGTCGTCTCCTGTGTCAGCCCTGCCCGATCGAAGTCCTCCTCCGCCGATACCCTCCATGTTTTACCTGACGAAGTTGCCTCACTGTACGCCGAAATCGACCGGCTCACGAATCAGAACCCTGAAGTGACGCGCATCGCGTTGCGCGATCACATTGGCCGGGTGGAGCAACCGAGCACGGTGGATGACCCGGACTTTGTGAAGCTCTTGGAGCGTACGATGCAGGAGAATGCGAGGCTCAAGTCTCCAGAAGTGGCGAAGATGGAGGCGGATTTGGCAATGTTCCATGCAACGTGTGCCGATTTGAGGAAGGAGAACGCGGATTTGAAGGGTCTGTTGGCTGAGTGAGGTGCGGAAGGAGGCAGCAGCGCAGAGGAGGCATGTGCAGCGGTCGGGAGAGGAAGATACGGGCTCTTCTCCGACCTTATTGGCGAGGATTTCGCAGTTGGAGCAAGAGCTGACCCAGCCCGAAGAGAGCCCCAGGTTTTGCGGATCGAAACCGACGTGGAGAACTTGAAAAGCCGACTCGAGGCGGAGCGGCAGCGCAGTGTTCAGGCTGAGGGGAAATTCGATAAGCTCACGGTGGAGATGGATATGCTGGAGTCGGCGTTGAGGGACGCGAGGGCCCAGGTGAGACAGTTGGTTCCGTCCTGAAGACTTGCATGTGGCTGATGGAAAAGCATTGCGTTTGTTCCAGCTTTCAAGCTTCAAAGGAATCGATGACATGCTAGCGATGTTGCGCGAGGATAACGAGCATCTTGCTGGGAGTCTTACCGAGGAACGCGAGGCGAGTGAGAGGTTATGGAGGCTTTGACGTCACAGTCTGCTGGGGCCAGTAATGTGAAGAGCTCGTCAAGGCAAAAGAGCAGATTGCAGAATTGGTGAGCTTTCTGAAAGGTTCCGACTCCGAATTCGTTTTCGTGATGAGGCACTCTCTTACCCAGACAAACGTGGTCGCTGAAACGAAAGCTGAAACTCTTTCAAAAACGCGCGAAGTCGAAACCTTGACATCCGTCAACCGCAGTCTGCAGCAGCGTCTAGAGTCCCTACACGACCTCGAAAGCCAGCTTTCCGAGGCTCAAGCGCAGCTCGAGCAGATTTCCGAGGTGGAGCAAGAGCTGGTGGAGCTAAGTCAGGCGCTGGAAGCAGAGAGGGAACGCAGCATGCAGGCGGAAGGGCGGAGCGATGAGGTGGCTGTCGAGGTGGGGAGGTTGGAGAAGGAGTTGGAGGAGGCGAGGACTCAGGTGGGTTAGAGACATGAACGGCCGTTTTGTGGGCCTTGGGCTCACAGTTGTGTCCTTCACTCGCGTTGACGACCAGATCTTCAACCTTGAAGGTGCAGACGCTGCCTTTTCGAATCTTCGCGAGGGCAACGATTAGCTGACGGCAAACTTGAACTATGAAAAGACGCGTGGTTTGAAGATGCAGGATGAGTTGAGGTCGCTCAGGAGGATGGTCGAGGGTAAAGATGCTGACGTGGTCCGCACTGCAAAGGAATTGCGGGAAATGGTGAGGGTTACTCATGCAGTGTCTGCCAATAAGAAATTTTGTCACTAAACGTGAGGAGCCATCGCAAGTGATTAACAACCACTTGACATCTTCCAGTCCGCAGAGGAGGTGAAAGTTTTGCAGGAGCAGTTACGAGAACCAAGGGCACGGATCGCGGCCTGGAGGCTCAAAGGCGTGCAGGACTTGCTGATGTGGAGCGGGATTCGGCACGCACCAAAGCCAAAGTTCAGGAGTTGGTGAGTTGATGTTTTCTTTTTTTTTATTAAAATTTTCATGGGTAAAGTGGATTATTTATGGCTGGAAATTTAGGCGACCGTTTTGTCATCCGTGCAAGCAGAACTGGCCACAAAGACGCGTCAACTGGACTCGGTGTCTTCAGCTCAACGAGACTTGTCTGAGAAAACTGCTTTGCTGAACAAACGGGACGCCGAACTGAAGATTCTAAAGGCTGAGTTTGCGCAAATGGCAGCGAAGCTCAAAGGACGCTCAGGAGGAGACAGCCCGAGTGAAACGAGAACTGGTGCAACAGAAAGCAGAAAGGAGCACGGGTATAGGAGCGGCTGCCTCGGCATATGACTTGGGCTCAACATTGGAAAATGGGAACCGTGGCGTTGAGACCGGCCAACAAGCAGCTTTGCTGTCAGATCATCGATCCAATGGCGCCGCAGAATTTCAAACAGTCGTCACTCGCGAGACAACTTCTCAGCGGAAGCCGCGGTCGGTGGAGGATGGTGGAGGCTGTTATGACATGATGTGATCATGGATGAGCGGGCTACAGTGGTAGCTTCTCTGGTACTGGTAATCGAGCTGGTCTCTACCTTCATTGTTAATTTATTCTGCTATCTACTTTATATTATTCCTCATCACTTACGGCGTGTGGTAGTTTTGGAGTAGTATTGCTGCGAATTAGAGATCGTTTAAGACCTCTAATATTGGTACTCAATTATGAATCGACTGTTTCACCCGAAATTTCATCTTTGTAAAAGCATTTCGTCCATCGCTCTTTTTTCTGCTTTTGGATTTCACACTTCCTCCGGTGCAGTTATCAGCGGGTATTTTCTCCCTGTCCGCGACAACCGCAGCACGGTGCCTGGTCCATTTGTTGCTTACATATCGCTTGGCATGGCTTCCAGGCGCATCGCAGCGTCCATCGCGTGCAGGAATCATTCGAATGTCTCGCGGAGTGCGAATTCCGCCGTCCGATGGCTGTTCCCACTCGAGAGGTCGCGTCTCCTTCAGAACGTTCACCGCATCGAATTCGCGCGGCAATCGCGACTATTTTCGACAGCAGCTGAATCCGTATCATCATCCTCTTCATCACACCCGCCACCTCCCGCCTCCGATGCTTCTGTGCACCCCAAACCTCGGAAATCACGACCAATTTTGTATTCCGTCCTGACAGGACTGGCCATGTCGGCCGCATTCATGGGCTATGGCTACTACAACATGCCCACGGAAGCAGACTACACGCATCTTTCGAATTGGTCGGCGACGCGTCATGTCAGGACACACAACTCTCTCATCCACCACCCCTCCTCTCTCGAAGAGCTCGAAGAGATTGTCGCAAAGGCCGCCAAGTCAGGAATGAAAATGCGGCCTGTGGGAAGTGCTCTCAGTCCGAATGGAATCGCCTTCGAAGAGCTCGGAATGGTGCAGATGGCTCTCATGGATAAAGTCATCTCCGTCGATCCGGAAAAGATGGAGTGTACCGTCGAGGCAGGGATTCGGATTGACCAGGTGAGTACTTTTAGAATCCCGTGGTCTATTTACTGTACCCACGTTCATACGAACTTGGCTGACGGTCTGTCTTCATAGCTCGTGGAAGCACTCCGCCCGTATAACCTCACCCTTCCCAACTACGCCTCCATCCGTGAACAGCAAGTCGGTGGATTCACCCAGGTGGGGGCTCACGGATCCGGGGCAGCCATCGCTCCGGCAGACGAGTACGTTGTCGCAATGAAACTCGTCACTCCAGAGATGGTTACACTGGATATTGGGGTAGACAAAGGTGAGCTTGACGATCGAGGGAGTGGGACGCAAATGCCGGATCTCTGTTGCATGATGAAATTCCACAAATATGTCACAACCTTCTCGTTACGATCAAATTATGAGATGAACTTTAGTTTTCTGAAATGAAGCTTCTTTCCGTGATGAAGCGACGAAGTGTCCATTCAAAGCCTGAGAATTCCTCTTTTCTCTCAGATCCCCACCTCTTTCACCTCGCCCGTCACGCCATGGGCATGCTCGGCATCGCCGCCCACTTAACTCTCCGCCTCGTCCCCGCCCACCAACTCATCGAACGTTCCTTCGCCACCACGCCCGACCACGTCGCCCGTATGCACACTACATGGCTCTCCACCAACCGACATCTGCGGTACCACTGGATCCCACACACGGACACCGTCGTCGTCACGGCGGCGAACCCCGTCGGGTCGGACCAGGCGACGGCGTTCGAGGAGAGTGTGCCGAGAGCAGCCAGAGTGGCTCCAGGCGCGGAGGGCAAGCCGCTTGTCGAGCGGGCGGCAGAGCTGTTGGGGTTGTACCAAGAGCTGGCATCACAACACCCAAAAGCTCTTCCACCTCTCCCTGACGACTTTGCCTCCTCGGGCATCACTTACGTCACCCTTCGCGACCGCCTATACGCTGTTTCCCCGCTGGACACCCCGCATGTGCGGCGAGTGAACTCGGCGGTGGCGTCCTATCACAAGAACACGCCTGTATGCCGCGTGGACTGGTCCGACCAGATCCTCGGCTTCGACTGCGGCGGACAGCAATGGGTGTGCGAGGTGGCCTTCCAGTCCGGGTTCGAAGTCGCGGAGGATGCAGGCGCGGACTACGCGATCCAGGCTCCAGTGGCCGGCGAAGAAGCAAAAGAGGCCTCGGGAAGCTGGTCGGCAAGCATCGCGCACCTCCTGACCCGCCGCCAGCCTCCAAAGTCGTGCCTGTCGACAGCCTCTGTTCAGCGCGCCACGGCGCTCCAAAACCCCACGCCGGACCTCGTGTTCATTTCCGACCTGTACCAACTCATCCACGACTACCAAATCCCCGCGCACGAGCCGCTCGAGCAGCGGTGGACGGCTCCCTCTGCCTCACCCATATCCGCTGCCTACTCGAATCCCAGGTCGGGCGGCCGCCCCGTGTTCTGCTGGGTCGGTATCATGCAGTACCTCCCGACCCTCGAGTCAGGCAACGAGGCCAACGAGAAGGAGCGTCAAGCGATCTCGCAATCGTTTTCTGCGTGGCGGCATATGTGCGGCCGGCACTTGTGGCCCGCGTACGGCGCGCTCGAGCATTGGGGGAAAGTGGAGGTGCCCATCGATCCGATGGGGAGGCAGAGGGCCGCGCAGAGGGTCAAAGATAGGTTCGGTGCGGCGGCGGTTGAGGAGGTGGGTAGGTGGAGGGGACGAGTGGACCCCAAGGGGTGCTTGGGGAATGCAGATGTGGACGCGTTGTGGCCAATTGTGAAGGGGGGGTAGATCTTCATAGAGTGATCATTAATGTACGTACGTTCAAGGTGTGAGACCATGTGAGCAAGCAAAATGAGAATGAAATGTTTTTACACGGACTCTGTTCTACGAAAGAGCGGCTGTGGAGAAGCAAGATGAATCGTATGTGGGTTGAAATCGCAACGGGTGGCGTTGCGATGCGATATCATTGTGGGCTCAGTCAAGCAACCTGGATGGTGTTGTGCGACGACTTGATTGTTGGCTCAGAATAAACCTGGGTGGTGTTGCAACGAATTGAATTGTTGGCTCTGATATGTAACTTGGGTGGTGTTGCACGACGAATTTAATTGTTGGCTCAATACTGCAGCGTGGTGCGAAAGCGTCACGTTGCTACTGGTCCAGGCCCTAACTGCAGATAACGCTCGGTGCCAAGGAGACCATTCTTTTTTTCTAATCAGATTCGGTTTTTGGAAAATTGGAGTTCGCTAGGAAGACCAGGAATTCAAGGGATTCGACAGTATTATATTGCAAATTCACTCCATTAAGGATCAAAGGAATACGTCAGTACACAATTAAAAGTGGCCGATACCAAGTGTGGAATGCTAAATTAATCAAGAACATTCGAAAGTTGTAAAGTCGGCCGGCGCTTTTGCTTTGCTCTTTGTCATAGAATTCGCGTCACTAGAATTTGCGTCACTCGTGGGAGCATATTCTTCTGGTACAGTCTGGCCATCAGGTACAGGAGCAGCGTTTTCAACGTTTGGTGGAACGTGTGCTGCGGGACCGGATGGCGGAGGACGTGTTGTCTCTCGAGGTGTCGTGATTGTCTGGATCGCGCACGAGATTGCGTTCTTGGCGTTGAGTCCCACTCCGAGACGGACACGTGCTCAATGACCTGTGGTATCGAGATGGAGTGATCGTTCTTACTGTGAGTGGAATGATCTCCTGGAATATGCCAACCTTTCCCGCTGACTTCGCGTCACCCTTTTTCGGGTAGAAGAGCCGCACTTGGTACCGGTTTTTGGTCCGATTTATGATGTCGGCGTTGTGTGGGGGCTGCAGCTCACGACGCAGAGCCGACAAAGATGTGCTAGGGGAAGTCGATTCAAAATGCTGATTCCACAGATATTCATACTGACAAATTACTCACAGCTATGGTAATTGATTCCTTGACGTTAGACAATATTAATATTGTCTCCCCAACCCAGAGCGAACCAATTGGTACATGTACGTACAGACCCAGGGGTCCCTTGGCGGGCACGACAAGGCCTTTCTTGGAAGCCCGGAACAACTCCTTCGCCTGGTTACATGGATGAATGGTTACCATTGTTTTTCATTTTCCGTGGACAGCGCAATTGGCACGTCACGCGCATGTTTATACGTACCTGAAGGTGAGCCCGGAGACACCCAGCAGCACAGCGCAGGATAGCCGGTCCCCCACGTGAGAGCCAGCGGATGTTTTGGACACTTGCGATGCGAGCAGTGGTCCTGCGTCGCGTGGCCTCCATCGCGCAGCTGTAAATGATTCAGCGAGCGGTCCGCTGAGTTCGCAATCAGCTGGATTTGTAATGTCACTGTAGTCTAGAATCACGGACGAATCCCATTGCCTTTTCTTCAGATGTCATCAGTTTGTCCGAAAACGATCTACAGTTAATCAAGCCCATCATTAGGGGAATAAATCAATATCACAATCGTGTACTTAGCGGGAGTGACCAGTACTCACAGCTTATGGGATAGAATTGCCGACCGAATATGTGCGACGTTCTCAAACTCGATCTCGAGTGTTTGAAATGTACCTCCTCCGTTCTTGTTTGGGCGGCGACAAATCTGTACAGATATTCCATCCGGATATCCCCCGCGATAAGGACTCCACGCAATCGATTAAGGTGTCGTGGGTGGAATTCGCTATTGAGTCGTAGATACAGATATGATCTCGCGTCGTCTGGAAGAAGCTGCACTCGACAAAAATCTCCGCCAAGCTGTGGTGTAACTTCGAGTGTTTTCAACTTCATCAGGATTGAGGCTCAGCGCCACTGCCAAGTCACTCAAAACCGTCTTTCTAATGGCTTCGCTCGTCGAAAATAAGGGGAGATTGAGTTTGTCTTTTCTTCCGTTCTCAGGAACGAGCAAGGAGAGTTCCGCAGTGGTTGGTTTGGCGAACAGAGTGCTTGAAACGAGAAGCTGCGTTCATCGAAGGTCGACGGCAACATCATATAAGCGCATCGCTCACTCTAATTGAAAGTCGTGCGTGGTGAGTGGCATCCGTGACGTTGTTTCGGGAGTGAGCGAAAGCGGTGAAGGCTTCGTGATTCAACTGATTCCCCGACTTTTACTTGATAAAAACACGCAAATCACCGTCCGACAATCCTTTTTTGATTTGGTCGCGATCCATCGACCTGTGCTTCGTGGATTGCAGGATGTTTGGATTCACCGGTGTGTTGTATATGTGACCAAGGGAGACCACTACAGTAAAGTTCTTTTCTAAAATCCTTGCCTGCTTTGGAGTGTCCACTAAGTTATCTACGTTCGATCAGCTATCAGCATAGAAGAGTCCGCCTTGTGAGTTTCAAATGGCTTTGGGACCTCGAAGATTTCATCGAACCATCAATTATCGTTTTACAATAGATTCGATCGCTTCATCCGAATCTCCCACATCTCTTGTCCTCATCTCACTTGGAAATGCCTGACCCCGCGACGAGCCATCGCCGGTCAACAAGGACCAGCTCTCGAAATGCTAAAATTGAGGTCAATCCGAAATCACAACGACAGAGGGAACTTGAACGACGTTCCCATCAGGCAGAATCTGCGCGATCGCAACGCAAACGTGCAGGCTTGAGTTCTGGAGGGTCAAGCGACGGCAGCGAAGAAGGAGAATCAAATTCTGAAACTGGTGACTATAGACAGCCCAAGAGGGCGAGAGCAGAAGGGAAGAACGTTCCCAGATCAGTTGATGTTATCAAGGAAGTGAAAAGTGAGGATGGCAACGACAGTGATGATCCCAACGATCGTCATCTCTCAACACTGTCTCGAAAAACAGGTCAATCTTCACGGCAGTCAGTTGTGTCAAAGTCTCCGCAAGTGAACTCGAACAAAAAGGGTCGGCCGAGAACGAAACCGCGACAAAACGATGCCCCGGCCTCTGAAGCCGTCGACGTGAAAAAACACGACCTGCGAAAGCCGATCGCACAGCCCAGTATTGACATCAGCGGTGAATTTTAGTGCCGTCTCACTTGTTTACTCATAGCGACTATTGGTATCTCACCACTCTTCTGATCTCCAGACAACTTCCACTCTTTCCGCCTCACTCACATTATCCGACCTCACTCGGACCCCGACCTCGGCCCCGACGACGTGGGCTCAGAATCGTACGCTGTCCGATTTGCACCGCCAGCAGAAGATGAGGTTATCGATGGAGTTGACACAGTTTCCCGTGAGTGACATCATGTTTCGGTCTTGCCGCCACTTTATGACCCACCCACGATCTGCAGACCTTTGCGCCTCAGCGGGGTCAAATAGAATAGCTTTCATTGACTGCCGCCGAGGACTGGTTCGGGCCGCATTTTCCCACAGGGACTTCCCAGAGAACTACCTCTGCATCGCTTGGACAGTCATTGAGGAGGCCATTATGTTGCCAACCGCACCGGGGGAGGAGGAGGGCGAGGGCGGAGAAGGTCTACGGTCGCCTGGCCCTTCCAACACAGTTCGCAAACCCCGACGTCTCCTGGCCGCTGGCGGAGAAACGGGGACTCTTTACATTCTCGACGACACCAGTGCGGAATGCGTCGAAGCGGTCGAGGGTCACGCCGAGCCTGTGCGCCAGGTGGAGTGGTCGCGCGCAGACCCCAGGTGGCTGTTCAGCTGCGGGAATGATGTGACGGTACGGTGGTGGACATTTGGAACGGAGGGGGACGGTTTGAGGTTCGGCTATTGTCCCCACAATGTGTCAAACTGTCTTGAGATCTGAAATGTTCATGCGTATCTCTCAGGTGTCTTGCCACTTTCAACCCTCCTGATACCATATTCGCCGATATCTGCTCACTCGCTCTCCTTCCGCCCACGGCCACACTCCCTCGACGATGTGCTCCGCGTCCTTCCTCGTCCACATCTCCCACTCCAGAGCCTATCCTGGCTGGCGACCACGCCGGTCACATATTCCTTTTCCGACCCGATTTACTTGCCCGGACAGCGCTGGCGGAGGATAAGAAGGCAAAGGGAAAGGGAAGATCCAAGGGCGTGAGAGGTACGGCGGAGTTTTGGAGCGAGTGGCATGCCATGGTGCAAGATGTTGCCCTGGTTGGATCTGTTGAGGGTCTGCCGGGGAAAACCGTAATTGGTGAGGGTCGCAGAAT
Organism: Gonapodya prolifera JEL478; assembly: GCA_001574975.1. NCBI lineage: Eukaryota > Fungi > Monoblepharomycota > Monoblepharidomycetes > Monoblepharidales > Gonapodyaceae > Gonapodya > Gonapodya prolifera. The sequence goes on along the minus strand of KQ965752.1, from coordinate 370,910 downwards.
TTGAACCTGGGTAAATCGAAGGCACCAACTTTATATTTACTCTCAGCGTCTAGGGACGCTCAATACCTTGGTACCGTGATGTGGGATCTCGCTTCCCTTGGCCAAATGGAACCACGTGTGTTGGGTGTGCTGAAGTGGGACAGGCAGGAGCGTACACTAGAAGCTCAGCGAATGCGTATTGTGGGAATTGCTGGAGAAGGAGACCGCCATGGTGAGGGGTTGCTCGACAGGCAGAGACCGAAATGTATTGAACAGTCGTATTCGGTGATAGGGCGGCCGTGTCTGGTCACCGGAGCGTCTACTTCGGGTGATTTGCAGTGTTTCGATCTCGCAAATGCCGTCTCCGCTGTGGGTACCGGTGGAGGGTCTTGGCAGAAAGGAGATGATGTAGCAGAGCCCGATCAGGTGCGTCACACGTGACGCTTTGACTCAAAATGTAACTATGTCCCTGAGTTGCGGTTGCATCGCCCTGTATCAGATACTCGCACATTTCCAACAAAAAGAGCCGCTATTATGCTTAGACGTGAGCTCGTGTGGGACGTACTTGGTGGCCGGGGGTAAGGGTAATGCGGTGTACGTCTGGACGGGGCCATTGTAAAAGCACTGAAAGTGTAGTGTAAGACTCAGATATGTCAGGCTGGCTTAGTCGCTCATAACATGCGCAAATTTAAAATTTATATGGCGTTGGAGACTTTGGGAACAGTCTCTCTCGTGATTTTCGATTCTAAAGTATGGAAGTGCTAGTGATGACGTTGTGCCACCTGCATCTTCAAAGCAAATTCTTTGATCGGATCCCTTGGCTCCTGTCCACCAAACTGTCTGGCGTTGATGGCATGGTGGAAGACAAAGGGTCGCTCAGTGGTTGATTCGGCATCCCAAATGGCCACATGACTCGTTGAGAGATGCCGACAGTGGTAAAGTAGAGGTAGAAAGAAGATTTGGATGTGGCAGAGAGGACTGAGAAGTCAACCAGACCTCGTTCAGCGGCATGGCGGGAAACCACGCAATGGGATTTGCTCCAGTTGGCAGCATGGGCGAAATTACACCTCCCCCTGCAAGATCCTGACCCGCAGACACTATCGGCTCCTCGTCTTCAAGTCCCAAAAGGTGCATCCTGTCTCGTCCTAAACGTTCGAAGCTCCCCATAGAACACAGAGGCGCAGCGCTCGAGGATACTCCCAGTCCAGGTGACGGCGTCGGACGTGAGAAGGGAGAAGCGGGCGAAGAAATAGGCGGGGGCGCGGTCACCAGCTGCGCTGCGTTGCCGACACCACTTCCAAATGGATCGTAGATATCCCTCAAGACCTCCGCTCGCTTCCTCTCCCACATCTCCCGCTCAATTGGATCCACCGGCGGATTGCCTATTGACCCTACCGGCGCACCGCCTGTCCAACTCGCCTCACGTGGAGGCACCGAAGACGTGGAGTCCGTGACCGTATTCTCTACTCCTGCCTGTGATACTGATGGTACTGTGGAGCTGGAAGGCATGTTCACTTGGGGAGCGGGTTCCAAGTGATAGTTCAAGGGTCACCACACCTCTAGAAAGAAAATGCGTTGGCGAAGTAGAGCTCACCTCGTCGCGATACTGCGATAGAGTGGCCTCATCTTCCTCCGCCTCGCCCACTGGTTCCTCCCCCGCCACAAAAAATGAGAGCATATTTTGTGATGCGGGCGGAGTCAAGACGGGAGGATATAGGGCAACGCTGTCGTCGAAGATTGTGTGAAGGGCGCTGCTGCTTCTGGTTTATCGATGTTGCAAGTAGATTCCACTCACCTGAACACTTGCCAATAGTGCCCCCCACCACACCAATCTCGCCTCGGCAACGCTCGCATCATCAACTGTCCTAACTATCAGCAGTTCTCCTTGCGCCTGGGACTCGACCGGCTCCAGTGCTGTCCGTCATCAAAGACTCAGTTGAAATGAAGATCGTCGTCGTTGGAGGAACGCAAGGTGTCGGAAAGGAGTGAGTCGAATTTTCTGACAAGCATCCACGGTCAATAATAAACACCCGGAAAAGGTTCATTCAGCAAGCGCTTGCCGTCCATCCTCCTCATCACCTTCGAATCCTTGCTCGGCAACCGGTGAAACTCCCTACAGAGATCAGATCGGACAACAACGTCACTGTTGTGGAAGGCGATGTCAGAGACAAAGGAGTGGTGGAGAAACTAGTTGAAGGAGCCGACGCTGTCGTTCTATCACTTGGTACGTTGCCTGGTGCAAGCAATCAGCTGACTTGGGTCATTTTCACAACAAGTCCGCGCTGGTTTTTCTCTACAGTGAGTACGAGCGATCCCAGAAACCCGAAAGGTCCTCGCTCTACCATTTTTAAGTTCGTGCGTGGTGATATGACAGATATGTGAACGTGCGCTTGGTCTGCAGAAAACTCCGCGATGTCGTCGAGTGCGATCTCAACCCTCTCGGACGCGTTCCCGTCATATGCCACATTGCTTTCGTCGATGCACTTGGCGTCATACCAGCTCCCTCCGACTTGCCTGGCTTCAACATTCTCTCCCCGAAACGTCGTTTGGGAAATCGCAGTTCTGTTCCCCATCTTTCTATACGCGTTTCCATCCCCACGTCAAACAACGCCGACGATGAACCACCTTATGTTGCGTCGGAGCGCGAATTGTCTCGCGTAAGCTGTTTACTTCCCCCCCAGAAACCGACTCGTCACATCTCGCGCGCTTCTATTCTCGCGAACAACAAACTCGGACTCACTAACGAAGCAAACATGGTTGGGCGAGGACGTCCGATGCAGGTGGCACTTGTGGCGCGAAACATCCACCTTTACTACAAACAACCGGGTCCTGGCGAGAAGGAAGTCTGGGGTGCGGCGGACATTGAGGAGCTTGTGTTCACCGCGGTCGAGCGGTTCCGAAGCACCCCAATTCCAGGTAGGATTTGGCACATGGACATCAATCATGCACGCCCTCGGGACGTCAAGAACATTGTCGAATCGGTCGATTGTGATTTGGTGGGGAGCGTGTACAGACATCACCTTTTGGCGCGAAAGTGTGGGTTCTTGATGACTCTCGACTCCTGGGCGTTTCCACACAGGACCCTCACTTCACTACTGTCCATTAACCCGGTGAGCTGCTTGTCGCTATCCTCAATCTCAAACTTGCAGTTGATATGCCATGATAAAATTGTCATCGATCGTTCCAGTCAACCTTGTCGCAAGTGATGTAACGGTTTCTGCCGTGTCTCTCCGCGCACTCCAGCATTCTTTAATGACCCAACCCTTGTATCCACTCGGAGCTACCTGAGAATTCTTTGGCAGAAATTTTCTGTCCTTCCTTTTGAGTAACTTTTTGTCCAGAGCGTTCAATATCTCCCCTTTTGTGGATAGGGGAGTAGTGACACCTGTTTCCTGAGCCCACAATAAGAACAGGCGTCTGATGTCTTCAGACTTAATTCGATTCGCTGGTCCTCAACACTTTCCAAACACTCCAAGACAAATCTTTCAATCGGATCATTATCCACAATATATTGGCGTGTAAGATGGCGCATCGAGCCAGGCTCATCTCTCAAACCTTGCTGGAGGTACACCTTGTAGCTTTCTAGAAGCAACCCCATCATAGCGTATTTCCACTCTTCCACGCGATCCGAGAGTGTGTTGTCAATGGGGTACTCATGTTTTGAGCTGTCATAGTCACCCTCCTTGAATGTACTTATGAAAGGAATTACACGCAATCGTCTTTTCATGGCGTAGTCTGCGCCATTAAAACACGGTGGATTGTTGCATACAAGGAATAGTGTGAATTCCAGGTCAAATTCCTTCTTCTCTTGGTACCAGGGACGATATATCATGGTGTCCTGTCCGCACAGTTGCTTAAACGCCACCTCATTTACTTTGGATCCCTCCACTGTTTCAGAGATGTAGACATATCTCGCGCCCACCATGGATGTGAGCATGGGAGTGGGGCTATCGCCGTCTTTTTGAGGGCTGCAAATCAACGTAGCATTCACCTTGACAGCATATTCGCCAAGTGCGTGCTTGAGCAAATTAAGAAGAACGCCTTTGCCGTTTGCACCTTCTCCGAGTCCAAAATGCATAAACTGGTCTTTGGTGTAGCCACACAGCAACGATGCAAGAAACACCTTTACGTACTCCAAAATATCCTTGTCTGGAAACACCTGACTTAAGAGCGTATTCAATGCATTCTTCAATGTGTTTTCGGCCATTTTTGCTGGATTGTATTCGTATCCAACCGATCTTGTGACAACCTGCTGATGTGTTCCAGGTGAGAATAACCCTGTTGAAAGTCTATAGATTCCGTTTGTGAAGGCAATAATGACACGGTCCTTGTCCATTGATTGCAAAAACGTCTTCCATGTAGGTGAGTTTGACTAAATGTTACCGAGACAATTGGCAACATGTCTCTGGAATACATCCGAGTGAAGCTTATCCATAAGCTCTTGTATCAATGACACCTTTTGATCTTTCTTTGCTACCGAGGATCGCTGGTATGCACGTTTCGCGTCTAAATGTGTCCTCGGAGAATGCAAATTCAATTTGACATTGTGAAATTTTGTGCCAAAGAGGAGACTCGTACTTGTACCACTGGAAGGGTGCTTTATCGCCGACGCGCATGAATTCATCACCGTAGAGAACGAAAAACAAGTCCGCGACGCTTCGATGTGTCGCGGAAAGTGCCCTGAGAATATGAGAATTCAGCTTTGGGTCATCTGGAACCACGACTAATCCATCTTCGATAAAGGCGTTTGAGCCGACAGAATTAGTGCTGCCGATATTTATATTGACGTTGAGATTGTTTTGGATCACGAGGAAGAACTTGTTGAGGTGCTCGAAAGACTTGTGTATGGCGATGCTTGACTTCGGGGGGAATCTGAACCCGCACTTGCACAAGATGTAGAGACACTATTTGCTTCCTACATCTTTTGTTTGCTTTCATCTCTGCATGGGCGTGCGGTGTTTGAGTTCTACTTGCTATATTATCTGTAACTTCCCCTAATCAGGCTCAGGCCTTTCTCATGTAATGCGATGCTCCAATAATATCGGCCGAGAATCGTCTCGGTGTTTTTCTGGCTAAAGATAGTCAAATCGATAAGCGCTGACTAAAGTTGTGATAATTTTGACCCCTTTAGAGGTACACGGAACCAACCGAAACGAATACTAGGTTTCTGGTCGTGGATTTTGACTTCTTGTTATGGCAAATCAAAGCGTCATTCCTCGTTCATAGTCCACACTCCTCGGTTTAACAGTTTTTCGTTACGAACAAAATGGTAACCACAGCCTTAGACACTTCGTCTAAGAGCCAACCTGACTCGACTTTGCTTGACAAAAAGTTCACGCCGCAGCGTTGCTTGGGTACGTGTACCCCGAAAGATCCCTGAAGTTTTCTTTGACGGCGCGAGGGGATACCCATCGTAGTAAGTTGATGGCCGCACCGGCTTTGTCGTTGGTTCCTGAGGCACGTGAACCGCCGAACGGTTGTTGGCCGACTGGAATGAAAATGTGTGGTTGGAGTATTGACGGGGTGGGGGGAAGAATCCAGAATGCCTCACCAATAGCCTGGTTGAGAGAGTGCAACGGTGTTAAGAATAATATCATTGATGGAAGCGGCATGATAAAAGGTGACTCACCCCAGTCGACTTGTCATTGATGTAAAAGTTCCCCGCACAGTTCCGCAGCGTCTCGGCGCCGACTATCTGCGCTTCCCGATCTCTCGCAAAGAGTGCTGCCGTGAGAGCGTAGCTCGAAGTCCGGTCCGCAAGTAGGAGCTGAGTGGATCGCATTTTCAGGTGAGAAAATATTGTGATTGATGAGCAGACGATACCGACCGTCTCTTCGTACTTATCGGCGGGGTATACGTAGATCGTCAGAATAGGTCCAAAGATCTCTGTGGAGAGGCGCACAGTATATTGTTCAGGTGCAGCGCAGCTTGCAGGGAACACAAAACCCCCATAGGCCGTTTAAGAATCAAGACTCACCTTCAGTAATGCTCTTGAACGATGGATTCGTAGTTACGATGACCGTCGGGTGCACGTAATACCCCTTCGAATCGTCACCTACGAAGTCTCACTGTCATCACAATCCAGCCGCAGCCGCGTCGTCATGAATGGCGAACTTACACACTCCCCCAACGAGAATCTCCGCATCAGGTGCAGCCTTAGCATACTCGATGTAAGACTTGCACTTTTCGAAAGAGGCCTTGTGGATGACGGCCGACACGAACGTGGAGAAATCTGATTCCCCGAACGCGAGGCTTATATAAGCGAAGAGGGCGTAAAATGAATACCACATCACTCACCGTCCACCGGCCCCACTTTAATCTTCTTCACACCCTCAACAAGCCCTTCCTTAACCTCATCCCACAACGAGTCAGGGCAATACATCCGCGACGTCGCCGAGCATTTCTGCCCCGAGTACTCGAACGTGCCACGTATCGTCTGGTTGACCACGGTGGGGACGTGCGCCGAGCGGTGGATGAAGTGCATGTTCTTCCCACCGGTTTCGCCGACTAGGTTGATTGTCGATGAAGTGAGGTCAAGCGCCGGGTATTGTAACGACAGGAGAGGCCTCACCGATTCTGGGGAAGTTCTTGTACCCATCAATATTCCCCGCAATCCGCTTGTACAACCCTTTAAACACCGCACTACTCCCCGTGAAATGTAGCCCCGCAAAGTCCGGGTGGTCCACCATGGCGCCGACGACGGCCTCGGCTGGGCCGGGCACGAACTGGATCACGCCGTCCGGAAGTCCCGCCTCGCGCAGGATTTGGAGGACGAGGTGATTGGAGTACGCCGCGTGGGGGGAGGGTTTCCAGAGGACGACGTTCCCTGGGGGAGGGGGAAGGGGGGGAAATGAGCGGTTCGGTGCGGAAGTGAGTCAGCCCACCCCCCGGCGACGCACCCATGAGCACAGGTGCTCCTGCCAAATTCCCTCCGATTGCCGTGAAGTTGAATGGGGACACCGCCGCGACGAACCCTTCAAGGGGGCGATACTCCACTCGATTCCAGTACCCATCCGCCTGGTTCGACAGGGGCTGCTGGGAGTATATCTGGTGCTGAGCGTACCACACATTGAAGCGGAAGAAGTCGGCGAGTTCGGCGGCGGCGTCGATTTCTGCTTGCCAGACATTTTTGCCCTGGATTAAGGAATCAACGAAGATTGAGAGTAGAAAAGACAAGAAGGCTATTCGCGAGTGTGACCTATACGCTCACCTGTCCGAGCATGGTAGCAGCAAGAATCTTGTAACGGTATTTGTTGGCTACCAGGTCTGCCGCCTTGAGAAAGATGCTTGCTCGGTCGGTGAAGCTCATAGTCTCCCACGCCCGCTTCGCCTCTAACGCTCCCGGTATCGCCCGCTCCACCACTACTTTTGCATCCACCTCGTGAGACTTTGCGAGGACAGTCGCGTGTTCGAATGGGATGAGTTGGTGCGAAAGGGAAGAAGAGGATGTTGATCGGAGCTCGTGCCCGTTGATGACGGCAGGGACCTCGAACGGGAGCTCGGAGCGGAGGTCCTTGATGGCTGCTTTGAGATTCTCGCGGTCGGCAGAGCCCACAGGGTAAGGGCGCTGCGAATGTTTGCGTCGTGCCGTTCGTCGAGGAATTCCAGGGATGGGACCGACGACCGATTGGGACGGTGAGCAAGACGCGCCAAAACGGTCAAAGCAACAGCAATTCCCACCATGGGCTCGTTCTGGATCTGTGGGAGCGCGAAAAAGCCAAGCTGTGCTCCCCTTAATGCGGCGGTATTGAGCGTTCGGCTATGGGAGACGCGTCTGCCTGTGGCGATAGCGGCCATCGAGAGGCTGGCTGACAGGGTCGATGTTCGGACAGGAAGCATGCCGGGTTCCTTCGATTGTGGGGTCCAACAGGTGCAAAGGTAAAATGCAAACGGGAGATTGGAGACCGAAGCCGAAGCCCTGGAAAACACGTTGATGTCTTACTTAGATTCTAGACTTAATATACTGATAATCGCAGTATTTACAGACTGTGGAAGGAGCGCAAACACAGGCCTGTTACCTTTGCCTTTGTTTGGGAACAGTACGCGGGGGACCTTTCTTCCCGCAGAATCGCAACGACTCTTGACTGTGATTGCAGATGGGCATTTGATAGATGCTGTAGAGTGCTGCGCACGTGAGTGTGCGAGTGTGCGGGTGTGCGGCGCCAAAGACTCAAACTAACAGATGCTGCGGTCGAACGATTCAATGTGGTTTAACCGTCTCTTGCTCGACCTTGGATCGCACGTGTTTCGTTTTAAATGACCGCGGAATGTCGGCAAGAACCCAATCGGTTCTGAAATGGCGGCCAACACTCTGCCATGTAAGCCGTCCAGACACGCCCCCTTTAGGTATACTGCCTGGCCCTTGCGCCGCTCACCCCACTGCGCTCATCCGTCACAGGGGAACAGACCGTCTTCCGCTATGAACCATCAACAGTCCTGGCCGTCGTCTTCTTGTCGCTCTTCGCTTTGGCGAGCATTGCGCACGCTGTTCAACTGTACAGGCGCAGGCAGTGGTTCATGACTACAATTCTCATCGGTTGTTTGCGTGAGTAAAGGGGAGGGGACGGGGGGGAGGAGTCGAGCCGTCCGAGCGACGTAGCGAGGACACCAAGGAATGATCTGCGCGAAGCGCAGAAACCACGCGCAGCAGAAATTACTCTCGCGGAGCTGGAATCCCGCCTGCAGGCGAGAGAGACTTATCGCGCGGCAGTTCACAGTGCTCAACCCCTTTGCCGTTGATATTTCTCTCTGATCCCTCAGTGGAAGTCCTCGGGTTCGCCCTCCGACTCAAAGCCAAGGAGATCGCACAGGAAATATCCAGGAACACCAAAATCTACAGCGGCCAGTTTGCGTGCATCGTGAGTTTGCGTCATTTTGGCCTTGGGGACGAATGCATGCCGTATGATTGTTTGATTATTCGCACGCGTCTGATCCGTGGTGTACCTGAATATTCACGTCGATAGGTCATCGCCCCCATCTTCTTCGCTGCAGGAGTGTACATCCTCTTATCCCGAATGTACGTTCCGTCATATGTTCATGACCGACGTGCTTCAATCTTCATGCATCTCTCATGCGGACCGTGTCTCTCAGGGTCACTTTTGTGGGCACGCAATACTGCCCGCTCCCTCCACGCCGAATCGCACAAATCTTCATCACCGCCGACATTCTAGCCTTTCTCGTTCAGATCGCCGGCACGTTCATCCTTCTCTCCGCCGAGCAAAACTATAGCCAGTTCGACGTCGGACTCAAAGTCCTCATCGCCGGTCTGGCCGTTCAGGTGCTCGCGATTCTGTTCTACTTGGTCCTGGCGATCAGAGTGTACGTCAAGGCATACCATGTCAAGGGACCCTGGCATAGGCTCATGTGGAGTAATTTGGTCTGTTCCGGATTCATCCTCGTGAGTGCCATTCGCCAATTGCCAAAGCACAATGATTCCTTCAAACATCCACCCCAACCACCTCCCTCCTTGCTCGTCGCACTCCCAACGCCCACCTCCTGCTCCACACCGCCACCGCCCACCTGCCAGATCCGCAACACCTTCCGCGTCATCGAACTCTGGGAAGGTTTTGAATCTCCTATCGCCAAGACCGAGGCGCTCGTGTACGTCCTAGACGCCGGGATGATGTGGGTCGTGGCCGTGGTGTTCTTGGGCGTTGATCCGGCGGATAGGTTGGTGAAGGAGGGGGAGAGGGGAAGTGGCGATGGCGAGAGTGAAGGGGAGAGCGCGGAGACCGCGGAGTTGAGGAGGAACAAAGCGTAGTGAGGGAGTCAACGTAAAGGAGCGACTTTAGAACGAGTTTTAGTCACGCTGAATAATGGTAATGTGTTTTCAAATTTGATATTCAAAGAATGTAGCAATGCGATCACCACGGAAAACACACGGTGAAGCCCCACCAAAACAAGAGCCTAAAATGGCTCATCACCGAAGAGAGCTCAATAGCTCGTACTGTTTCATGGGTGACGGTTGGCACCCCTCTCCTCTCCCGGTTGACGAGGCGGAGCCCATCTTGAAGAGAATAATATCGTCAAGCGATTCAATTGCCAGCTGTCTTTTCTGGACTCCGTCGAGTAAAATTTCCAGGGTACGCATTCCTTCGTGGAGATCCCGAAGTATCGCGCGGTCGCAATGGGTGTTCATGACAATGACAAGCACGTCATTGAGTACGCGCCGACATCCAAGTCCCGATGTCGCGGACCAAAGAGGTGAGCAAAGTCCTGGCCACCACCGATGGCGCCGATACTCTCAACAATCGCGGCTGCCCACATCTCCCTCTCCCTCCATTTCCTCCAAAGCTGCCCCAATCGGACCATCGCCCAAGGAAGCCTTCGCCTCGGTGGTCCCAAACGCTTCGTTCCCATGTACGATCGCGAGGTCCGCAAGTGTCGGCACTGGGAGTGTGTCTCGCACTTGGTGCTTCGACCTGTCTAGGAACGAGTACGTAAAGCGGTTCTGACCGGGTTAAACGACCCTGACGAGGTGGGCGGTCATCATCTTTATCTCTACAATGTGCGCAGCAGTAACTCTTTAATTCGCAAAGGGCCAAGCACCGGCGAATGCGAACGATGACGATGAAGCCCAGTCAGAAGATGATCCAGCACCGCCACCACCACCCACGTCCACTCAGTCGAAGAAGAAGCGTAAAAAAGCTGGGTCTGATGGTGATGATGACGATGGAGACTGGAAACAAAAACCCAAGATTTGTTTCCCATTGGTGTCCGGCCAATCAACAGCTCGTCACTTGAATATCCACCTTTGACTTCACAATTTCGCAGAAAATTAAGGCCAAAAAGACCAGGAAATGAACTTCGATTTGGTCCGCTATCCACGTTACTCAGCTGGTTGTAATTCTTGCGAAACAAAACAATGGATACGTACTACCCGAACTTAAGAATCTGTCAACTCTCCACTCTAGTCAGAGTTTAAAAGGGCATTCCGGGCATCCAACAGGCTTTTTGCAAAAAAAACATCCCGAAAGTCCCGTGCATGTCGGTTTTTGCCTCAAGTGTGCCTCCGCATCGTTCGCAGCATCTGCTTCCACAGAAGTTCATCAACTGGCCAACGAAGCTGTTGTCTTCTCTGACGTGGCGGACGACCATGTCATCGTTCCCCTTGAAGGTTTGTTGGACGTTCTCCTTTGCCTCCACTCTTGCCAACTCGACGAACTCGGGGTCAATGATCGAGTCTTCAGTAAACTGGTCTTGTAGATCCTTGATAACTTTATCGGGCAAAGTGTGGCATCCGAACTTCTGCCCTGCGCAATCACCGTCATGGCACCTTCTAGAAATGTCTCCGTTCGCTGCAATGACGAAGTACTGATGATTCAAGTTGTGCTCTCTCATTATGAAAATGCAGTAACACTATGTCGTCGGTATGACAAAAGTCTTTGACTCTCTGTCGTGCATGATGTCCTTGAGCTTTTTGGGCGAGATGCCATACGCATTTGTGATGAATGACGCCAGGCTCTCGGGTGCAGATGTGTCTGCGTTCTCATGTGCTTTTTGTGCTCACCCTGGGCGTTTTCGGCGTTGCTGAGTTTTTCGAGTTTTTCGAGCCCGCGAGGAGAGCTTGATAGATCCAATCCGGCATCTGAGTTACCATGAGGTTGCCGGAGTTGACGAACAGACAGTTTGGACCCCATGTGTAAGCACGTTTCGAGCCATCTTGCGCAGTAAGTTCCGTTGGAGCGACGATGATCATACCGCCTTCACCTCTGAAGTCGATTTCCATATTCGGGATAACATTTGAGGAAGACTTTAAGTGAGCCATTCTGTGATCCCAAGCGAAGAAATAGTGTCTGCCGCCTCTCTGTGTGATCTGGAGGTATGGACGAGTAGCAGCTCGCACCCTGTAGTTTGACACAAGGGTCGCCGCTCTCAGGAGTCCCGACTGCGTTGGATGACTCCATCGCGTAACCACCCGAGCAATAATAGTGAGGTTGGAACACAATTGGGGGAGCTGTAGTGTAGTCCGGGGAAAAAGGTTGGTGGGTAGGCCGAGCACGTCTCGGAATGGACCAACAACATAAGTGGCATTTTGACGGAAGCCCTTTAAATAAGGGATGTTTTCTCGGTGGAAAATAGTTTTGGATTTCAGTAATTGTAATGCAGTGTTGCGCTCCTTTGATTGTCCCATGTCAGCGAGAGAGTTAGATTTTTTTTGAAAATCTCCTCGTGTTCGTCCAGACTCACCCTCATCTCCTCATCGACGAGGTCAGATCTCTCTATCCCCGGAAGAAATACCCACTCATTTGGTCGACCACGGCAAGCTGATTTCACCCGACGAGTTTTTGCCGGGCCAACCTTTGACCACCCGAAAACACAAGGCCCCGTCGGCAGCCATCGCCACACTTCTGCGAGCACGGGGACGCAGCAGAGAGCAAGACGCAGGAGACAGCAGCAGACGGCGACATGTGAGTGCGGGCGCGGTGCGGAGTGTGCTGCGGTCGGGCGGGGGTGGTGGAGACGGCGGAGACAGGCGTGGGAGGACTGCGGATGTGGGCGGACGGGGCGCAGTGGGAAGGAGGGAGTGGCGTGGCGCGGAGGCGGGCGGCGATTGGCGGCAGAGTGCTGGCGGGGCTGGACTCACCCGCGGTCGGACACCGCAAACACCAAGCCGATCGCGACTGGAACCCACAACTCACTCTCACGCTCGTTTCTGGGTCACGCTCACACTGACTCTCAACCGTCTGCGCGTCATCCGCGTTTTCTGTCCCCGCACGTTCTGATACACCCACCACAGGTCTGCGCCACAGCAACCACCGCAGCCCGTACCTTCTTCCGCTCCCGCTCCCACTCCCACCCAGCCACAACTACCGCCGCAGATGCAGCCACCGCAGCATGCCCACTCTCCAGCCCCACAGGCGCCGATGCCCCAACAGGCCTCGGTCCCCTCCAACTCAATCCTCGGTTCCCAGCCCGTCCTCTCGCCCGCGCCGCTACCGTCTCCTGCGCTGTCGATTTCAGGTCTGGGTCCTGCTCCTTCGCCAGCTCCTGTACCGGTTCTTCCTCCGTCGGTGGGAACGCCGACGCCTGTACCAGTCCCGCCCATTCAGACGGCTCAACCAATGACGGCAGAAATCAAGCGCGAGCAGCCGCCACAATCTACTCTTGCTCTTGCGCCGGCTCCTGCGCCTGTCCTTCCTCAACCCACCGGAACCGGTCCACTCTCCACCTCAGTCTCCCAACCTGCTCCTTCGGGGGCCCTCCCCGGCCCAGGCTCAGGCTCCGCCTCCCCCGTCACACAACCTGGCGCTTCTGCTCCTCCCCCTCTCGCGCCTTCAGGGGTGAATGTGCCCAATGCGACTATTGTCACCATGCCTGCGTCTGAGGTGAGTTGTGGGTGAATGAAGCGGGGGTTAGGGGACGAGGGTGGTGCGGTGGGGGAGCGGAAGGAAGTGTGGGAGGAACAGCTTGATGGAGGTGGAGGCGGAGGTGATGGATCGATACGGGGATCGGGGAATATCGATGGGTGGTATGTGGAGAGGAGTTTGGTGGAGGCATGCTTGAAGTGCGAATCGTCTTGCTGGGAGGCGTCTTCCGTCTTCTTTCCCCTCTTTCCTCCTTTTCCTTCCCCTTTTATCATTTCCTTCCGCAACCCATTCCCATCCCCCTCCCCCTTACCACCTTAGTACGGCTCCCACCTCTACCGCCCGCTCAACGTCAAGGACGCCCTGTCCTACCTGGACGAGGTCAAGCGGCAGTTTGAGAGAGAGCCCGATGTGTACAATAGGTTTTTGGATATCATGAAGGATTTTAAGGCTATGAGGTAAGGAGGTTTGGCGCGGGGGGAGGGGGTTGGTAGGGGGAAGAGAGTTCGAGGCCTGAGCGCGTTAGGCGATGATCGAGGCTGTTCGGGGGGAGGGGGCGGGTCCGCCCGCCGGGTGGGGGTGATATATCGGGAGAGAGAGATTCGAGTGATCATAGGTCGCAGACGTCGAATGGACGTGCCCGTGTCCAAACCCCGGTCTTCCTCTTTCTAACGATGGATCCTGTCCTCCACTCACATCTTCCTCCCCCCCCAAGCATCGACACACCCGGTGTCATCCACCGCGTCTCGACCCTCTTCCGCTCCCACCCGCCCCTCATAGTCGGGTTCAACACCTTCCTCCCGCCCGGATACAGGATCGAACCCGGCCCGACGGCGTACTCGGACATCAAGGTGTACACGCCGCAGGGGGTCATGAGTGTTGGGGGGCAGGGTGTCGGGCCGGTTGTGCAGGAGGGCGCGGGGGGGCTGGGTGGTGCGCAAGGGGCGCCGGGGCAGGCAGGGGGGCAACCGGGGCAGGGACAAGGACAGCCGCAGGGGCAGGGGCAGGGGCAGGAGGGAGATGGGTTCGGGTATGGCCAGCCGAAGCCGCAGGTGGAGTTCAATCATGCGATTAGTTACGTGAATAAGATCAAGGTGAGTTTGGGTGGGCGGATGGCGGGGGCGTTGTGGGAAGGAAACGTGGTACGGGGTTTCTGGGACGATACGACGGGGCCGGCATATAATTTCTTCACTGTTTTTCGTTTTTTGGCTACAATTCTCGATCCTCATTACTGACCAGACTATTTTTCTCCCACCACCCCACCCAAAAACAGAACCGCTTCGCCTCGGAGCCGGACACGTACAAGCAGTTCCTTGAAATCTTGCAGACGTACCAGAAGGAGCAGAAACCGATCCAGGAGGTGGGATTTCGGCTGGTCGCTTTCGGTAACCTGGCTTTCACTCAAACCAAACTGCGCCGTCCTGTCCTGGCTTCCCCCNAGGTATACGCCCAAGTCCAACTCCTCTTCAAAACGGCCCCGGACCTCCTCGAAGAATTCAAGCAGTTCCTTCCCGACAACTCGGCCCCGGGCCAGTTCGGCGCCGGCCCTCCACCGCCCGGCGCGCCGCCCCCGGGAGCGCCTGTTGGGATGTCGGTGGGTGGACAGTACCAGGGTGGAGCGCCCAGAGGGGGAATGCCGGGGATTGGTGAGTTGGGTTGTATAATGGGATTTGGAGTGTGCCGGTGTTGACCCCCCGCCCCCCACAAGCAGCACCCCTGTACCCTCCACAGCCCGACCCCCGCGCCGCCGCACAACCGCCCCGGCCGCCCGCTGGTGCAGCCCCCATTCCGCCCGCGAGCGCCACGGCCTCGGGTGCGCCGTACCATGCCGCGCCGATCCCGCAGCACGGGAAGTCGAAGCATTCCAAAAGAGGGTCGATCGGGCCTGGAATCAGCGAGCAGAGTTCTTCGCGACCCGCCGGCACCCCTGCTGGTGCCGGAGCGAGTGGCGCCGTACCGGTCGGGTCCTCCCAGCCGCCCCCAAAGAAGAAGGTCAAGACAGAAGATGGCAAGACCGGCGGCGCGGGCTCGAGCGGCGCGGGCGGGGGCTCTCAGATGGAAGTGGAGTTCTTTGAGAAAGTCCGCAAGGCGATGCCCAAGCCGACCTACAACGATTTCCTCAAGCTGCTCAATATGTTCAGTCAGGAGATTATCGACGTCGCGACCCTCGTGGAGCGTGCCAGGCCGTTCTTGGCCAGGAGTGGAAGTATGGATTTGTTCGAGTTCTTGAAGAGGTTGGTCAAGTATGAGGAGGAGGAGGCGATCTGTGAGTATTTGGGTTGTTTGAGGGTTACGGATGTGTCGGTGCTGACTGATGACACCCCCGCACCAGACAATGTCCCGGCCCCCCGCCCTGAGATGGACCTCAAGAACTGCCGTCGCTCGGGCCGGTCCTACCGAATGCTCCCACCTACCGCCCCGCGCCCGACCTGCTCAGGCCGTGAGCCGTCACACCAAGAAGTGCTCAACGACGACTGGATGTCGCACCCCGTCGTGCAATCCGAGGAGCGCGACACGTCCTCCAACCGGTACCGCAACACCTTTGAGGAGTCCCTGCACAAGGCCGAGGACGAGCGGTATGAGTTCGATCTCAACATCCAGTCCAATCTGCACGTTATTGCCGTGCTGGAGCCCATTGCCAAGAAGATCGCGGCCATGACGCCGGAGGAGAAGGCAAAGTTCAAGCTGGAGGAGGGGCTCGGCGGAACCAGTGGGACCATTTACAAGAGGGTCATCAAGAAGGTGTATGATGGCGCGAGAGGGGCCGAGGTGCTCAAGTTGCTGCATGAGCATCCGGCGGTGACGGTACCGGTCGTGTTGAGGAGGTTGCAGCAGAAAGATGAGGAATGGAAGAGGGCGCAGGTGGGTTTCGATTGAACGGGTGCTTCTTGTGGTGTACAAGTGCTAACGATGTATTGCCTCCTCTAGCGTGAGTGGCAAAAAGTCTGGCGCCAGATCGACACCAACAACTACCAAAAGGCCCTCGACTACCAGGCCTTCAGCTTCAAGGCTGACGACAAGAAGAAGACGGCGCTCAAGAGCCTCGTTACCGAGATCGAGCAGCTTGCCAAGGAGCAAGAGAAGAAGCAGCAGCTGCGGTCAATCATGGGTAAGACACCGCCCAAGTCGGACGTTCCTCTGGCCAACCGGTACCAGATGCGCTTGGGCTTCAAAGAC
Source organism: Gonapodya prolifera JEL478 (assembly GCA_001574975.1). Taxonomy (NCBI): domain Eukaryota; kingdom Fungi; phylum Monoblepharomycota; class Monoblepharidomycetes; order Monoblepharidales; family Gonapodyaceae; genus Gonapodya; species Gonapodya prolifera. Next base: position 354,447 of record KQ965752.1, on the reverse strand, counting down.
CCTGGCGTGTTCGAGGACGTGCGCAGAGTGATCAACTGCGGGATCGATTGCACATTGGGTATCAACGACCAGGACAAAGGGTCCATCAGGGAGTTCTTCGATGGATTTGTCAATGCCGTGTTTGGTGTCGTACCGTCCGAGGGTGGCAAGGATGGGGCCGGGAGTGGCTCGGGCGGGCAACGAGCGGATGGAGATGGTATGGACATTGAAGACGACTTGCCAGAGCAGAGCGGCGACAAGGTACCTGGGGAGGGAAGAGTGGATGGGGATGGCGAGCGAAAGACCAACGGGACCGCTGCGGTGGTGCCCAAGTTGAACGGAGCAGGGATGAGGAACCAGAGGTTAAGTTTCCAGCTGTACGGGAATACAGGATTCTATGTGTTCTTTAGACTGTTCCATGTGAGTTATCAGGTGCTGACTGGGTGGTGTGAGGGCTTTACTAACGGCACTTGATTGGAAATCACAGCTGTTGTACGATCGAATGCTCAAGATGAAATTGGCAGACCAGGAACTGAACAAAGGGCCCAAAGAGCCGAATCAAATCGCCGTGGAGCTGGGACTTGTCGACAAGATGCGACACGGTGAGTCGAGGAATACCACCATTTTCCTGTCGGGCTGTGCCTCCAACTGCAGCGTTTTCGGGTCATCAGATGCGACTCAAAAGATTCGAGCCAACCGCTATTTCCATCTCCTTAACCTCGTCGAGACCCTTCTCACCCGCCTTCGTGACGACCCCGCTAAAAACCAGACCTACACCAATGCCTTTGAGGAGGACATGCGCGAGCTCTACCAGACCACAGGCTACCACATGTACACGGTCGACCGTCTCATTTTGCAGATTGTCAAGCACGTCCAGTCGATGCTGGCTGACCCGCCTTCGCAACAGCTTCTGGGTATGTTCTGGCAGGACAGGAAGAAGGAGACGTACAGTCCGAAGCAAGAGGCGAAGTACAGGATGGAGGCGGAAAAGGCTGTTGGAGAGAGTGAGCAAATCTTCCGGATGGAATACGTGAGTGACTGCTTGGCAGAGGTTCGATTGTTTTGCCATTGCTAATGTCTCACTTCGAAAAGGTTCTTATCGAGAGGATTCTCCTTGTGCAGCTGCTCGGCAAGGATGATCTTTTCGCGGACACTACCTTTAGTTCCGAGGAAAAGTGGTCGCTCTACGTCGAAGGCTTTACTCAGATCACAACAGGTGCACCCAAAGTAGGCCGGGAGCGAGAACCGTTCCTCAAGAGGTTGGTGGATATTCGAACGTCCGTAGTGCTTCAACTCCGTGAGTCTAACACCATGAACTCTCGCTCAGGTCGCTGCCCAATGTGATACCCGAGCAACCTCAAGATAATGTTGACACGATCTCGGGGCTGGAACTGAAGATCTGCCTCAACACGTACAGGATCTTCTTCGTTGAGAACACCGAAGACTACTTTGCCCGGCGCGACAAGGTTGCTCAGAACAAGTCCGAGTTCGAGCGTAGCAGAAAGATTCGGTCGACGCGGTTCCGTTGCTGGGAAGACAACCGCATCAAGGCATCGTTCAAGAACCCACAGATGACCATCGAGAAGAACGATGGCTTGGACTTGCTTTTGGGTCAAGGCGCGTTCACGACCGACAACTGCATGACCAAACCTGTGGTCGACGAAGATGGCCAGAAGGGGTACGTCACCACCACGGCGGGCGAGCCGCAGGATGATGATGGTGCTGCTGGCGTTGGTGAAGCTAAGGATGCAGATGTCACTATGTCGTGATTGTGGGAATTGAACATCATGAAGAGGGTTTTAGGTGGAACGGGGGGTTTCGTCCGATGTACAACGGGGCTTTTCTGCTATGGAATTTTTAAAAAAATTATATACGACAATATTCTTGCAAGTGCTCTCTCATTGCCTGCTCCCTCATTGCCCTCAGTACTACACTTCTAATATGGTACTTGAAAACAAAATCTTGCAAAATTTTTTTAGTGTCAATATGTTGTTCCGAGCCACCTCTACAACTGCCGGAAGTCGCTCGACACAACAACTCGTCTATTGTCGATTGTTAGCGGGAGCTCGACCGGTGCATTTCCAGGGCGCACTAGAAACGGTAGTGGACACATCCGCATGAGACCCTGCGTCTTTTCGTTTGACATTTTTGAGCCACTAACCTGACAGGACAACTTGGAAGCCCGCGGCACGAGCAGCGATTAATTCTATCGACAAGGACCAAGGAACTTCCAGGAAAAACGCGATCAGAAAGGGTAGAGATGAAGACTCACCGCGGACGGCGTCCGAAACGAACAGAATCTGTCTTGGCTCGACGCTGATTTGAGTGGCGATGTTTGTGTAGGAGGACACGTCCTGCTTGAGCCCGATTTTGGAGTCAAAGTTTCCAGAAAAGAACTGTTGTTTGTGGGAGTGGCATGGCGTCAACAACACGGGGCACGACTGATTTGTGAAACGCACGTGCTGAAGGTCTCCCTTGTCCGAATACGCAAAGAGAAGGTTCTGAGCAGCAACCGAGCCCGAAGAGTATATATAGATCTTCTTCCCCTTGGCCTTCCACTGTTCCAAAGCTGGAAGAACGTCGTCTTAGACTCTACCAACGGATTTCGAATTTCAACAATCATGCTCAAAATCGCAATGGTGAGAAGATCACCCACGCGCCCTTAAGCTCGCCATTTTGGTATCCTCGGCGCCAAATGACACCCTGCAAGTTCTTGAGTGGTGCCGACTTGCGGTCCCAGCTCATTTGCCATCGCACGTTCTCCGCGAGCGACTTTATCTGCTCCTCACCTCCCCACTCGTCGAGGCGACTTGTGGCGCTTGTTTGAGCTGATCATCGTCAGATTTGATGTCCGATTCGGCCTGGTGGGGGAAAGATGGCGCGAAATAGGAGATCGTCCACTTCAACAGGTCGAATCGATTGCAAAAACACAAAAGTCGCACCTGCTGACGCAAATCCGCTACAAGGGCGGCCGTTTCGTCGGTGCTCCTAGTGGCCCGGAAGAACGATTCCAGGTGTGATTTGGCATAAGGGAACAATTCGTCGTGGACAAAAGTGATGGGTGTCGTGGTGCCTTCCACGTCTAAAATGACAGCGGAGTAGTCATCATGGAGAGGCGAGGTGGTTACGTTATGTACTTGTTCTGACATGTGGACTTTTCCAGCAGACCGGCTGATTATTTCCCAGAATTTAACCGATTCACTCCAAACAATACAAAAGGTATTGAGAAACGGCTCGCACCACAATTAGATCATGGGAAAGCAGACTAAAATCATTTATGGTGCTCATAAGCCCGCACTCCAGCTTGAAAGCTGGGTCTAAAACAAACAGTGTTTGTGTTACGTTACGCACTGAAGTTCTCCCCTTACTCTTAAACCTCAAACACACCTGTCACACACCGCTTTCCAGAGCCTGCTCAACAAAGGGCGATCCGTCGAGTCCTCACCGAAGAGCTCGCCCTCGTATCCATAAGTCTTGAGCCTATTGATCAAGACGGTAACGAGGATATCCGCCGCTCTAGAAACGAAGACATTGAGGGGTGACATGTCTACTGATTTTGGACCACATCCACCAAGGGCAGCTCTTTCACTCACCCAAACACATCTCCGGAAATCCAAACACCTTCGTCACTCAAATGTTCAGCCGACTTTTTGAGCGCGTGCTCAATTTCGTCGCAGATCTGAGCAGCCCGTGCCATCCGACTGGATGACTCAGGACGGTACCCGAGATTGGAAGAGTCGATTCTGCAATGGCTGCACGTGCGAGGTTCTTATCTCCACCAAGTGTGAACACACGTCTGCCTATCAGCACATTTGAGATGGTGTCCGTCAAGAGTTTTCACTTACCCATTCCATTTTCTTCTAAGTCTTTGCGTTCTTTCAATTTGTCGATGAACTTTGAGGCCAGCTCAGCACGGTGACGATAATTTAAGCAACACTTTCCCTGCCGGCCTCTGGGACGGTGAACTGAACGCCCATGGTCTTTGGAAAATGAAAGGTCCCCGTTGTACCAGCGCTCCACGAGTTCACCTGATCGTTTTCGAGCGTATTCCGTTAAAGCAGCGGTAGAGTGTGAGAAAGCCCACTCGAGGATAGCGCGCGATTCGGTAAGTTTGAAAGAATGGGCGCTGGGTTGTTGGCATGTGACAATCAGAGTTGGAACGGTACCCTGATACATCTCGTTAAAGTCCTCCTTTTCGAATATCTTGAAGAATGCAGACTCACACTTGGGTTAACGGTGCTCATGTAGGACACATCGAATTGATCGAGCTTTTTCAAACCGACAAGCTTCCCCGAAAATTGAATATCGTTTTCTAAGAGGGCAAGTCGTGCAACCTGAGAGTAGTAAGACGTTGCTAGGCATCAGGGAAGTAAGAAGTCGGATGAAGGAACCAACACCGATTGAACTTCTACGTGTCATTGAGGCCTCACCTGCATGATACAAGGTCACAGTCATGAATCCGTCGGAAAGCATCAGAAACTCTCCGTTTCAGGCGGTCATGCTGTGGCGCCGGCGTTCCTTTAAGTCCAGACGGAAGCTGGAGCACACGCCAGGGCAGCAAATTTTCCGACGGAAGAGATATCAGCCATCCTTCCCTCAAGAAGAGCCATCGACGGAGCCATCAAACATCACCCTCCAACATAGCTACTGCCGACCAAACACAAAACAAACACCCGGGCGTGATCCGCTCGCTCTCCTCTCTCGGCCGATTCCTTCCAATCTGGATCTTCCTTGCAATGGCGGGGGGAATTCTTCTCGGGAACTTCTCCGCAGCCGCGAGAGATGCCTTTGGAGGAGTTGAGATCGTCAACGTCTCGCTTCCTATTGCCATCGGGCTGCTGGCGATGATGTGGCCCGTTCTTTGTTGAGCACTGCAATACCTCCTGTGACTTGCCGACCTCCTGATTCCTTTTCGTCCTTTCTGCAGCCGTGTCAAGTACGAAACCCTTCCGCAGCTCTTTCGGCATTCGAAAATGGCCCGAAACGTAGGTGTATCACTGTTCATAAACTGGGTAGCGGCACCCCTCATCATGGCGGGGCTCGCATGGATGACACTTCCGGACCTTCCTGGGTATCGCACGGGGATTATCATTGTGGGTGTTGCGAGATGCATTGCGATTTGATTTGGAATCATGTGCGTTTTGTTTGAACGACAACAACCCCAATTTTGCTTTTCATGTCGAAAAATTTCTGGACAAGCTCGCAGGCGGGGATGCAAAATACTCCGCCATTCTCGTAGCTATAAATTCCATCCTCCAAATACTACTCTTCTCCCCTATTGCGTACTTCCTTGTCGTGGTCGTCAGTCGTGGTGGTTCGCTCGACATTGGGATCTGGCTCGTGACGCGGAGCGTTCTCATCTTTCTCGGTGTGCCCCTCGGAGCTGGCGCCGTAACAAGATTTGTTTTGAGGTTTGCCGTTCCGGCAATGTTGGGTCGAGAGGAGAAAGGTGCTACGTTCTACGACAACGTGTTGATGAAGTGGCTGGGTCCGATCAGCTTGATCGGACTTCTTTACACCATTTTGGTCATGTTCACTATCCAAGTATGTGCGCAAGTGCAGTTGCATAACACAAGCGTTGGCCACTCAGTTTTTGCCACACCCAAGTCCCAAAGGGCCAACGCATCATCACCGAAATCGTCAAGGTCATTCGCGTTGCCGTCCCCCTTATCCTCTACTTCGGTATCGTGTTTACCTCGACCTTCTACTTATCCATCCGCCTCGGCCTTCCGTATTCCCAATGTGCCACGCAGGCTTTCACGGCCGCGGGAAACAACTTCGAGCTCGCCATCGCGGTCAGCATCGCCACGTTTGGTGTTGGATCCCCCGAGGCTGTGGCAGCCGTTGTAGGGCCGCTTGTGGAGGTGCCGGTGTTTGTCAGCCTTGTGTACGTGGAGCATGCGAACAATGGTATATGAATGACTGGGTGTTCCCACGTAATTTAAGATATCCCATTGCTTAATGAGATAACTCACCCCAAAGTATTCTGTAACATAGTTCGTTTTGCACTTGTACCCACGTGGGCTCAAATGGTTAAGAGATCATAAACTCGGACCAGCGAGAATGAATTCCATTTCATTGTACATTCTTTGATCGTTCACTTTTACAGTCCAAACGTCCCTGCACCTTGACCTTTCTATACTATATCTCACACTTCGACTGCCGCCGAGGGCACTGAAACCTGAGCAAGAATGTCCCCAACCAAGAGCACCTGTTCAATCCTCCCGCTCAAAGCTCGATAAAGAACCGTTGTCATTACATCAGGAGGTGCCACCGCGATATCAGGACTTTTCAACATGAGTTATTTCTCGATCAGATTCTCACCAGGAATATCCCATCAATACTACAAATCTCACTCACGTTTCGTCCGCACGAGGAAGGGAGTCCAGCCACCTCACGGGAATGTACCTTTGCGTGTCGTATGTCGGCCACATGACTGATTCCACATTCTCTATTGGAGTGCAGTTGGCAATGTGACAGACCGAGGCCGATGAACTGCTATCGTTGGTGTGCTGAAATGCGAGAACGCGAATGACCTTGGGGTAAGACCAGTTCCGAGGGTAGAGAGGAGGAATAGATTCTGGCCCCGAGAGCGGACTAGAGGGGTCAGTGACCGACAACTACGTTAACGCGCGCCTGGGTACGAGGATCTTTAGCAGCCTGCGTGACGAACTCACGTAGGTCGCTGCTGTGTATACTCTCCTGGCTCTTGCTTGATACCTTCTGGTGCATCACCCGACGTTGAATTGGGAGACCAACTTGGGGACCGACTTGGAGTGCCACACCGATCTGCTGATGTCCGTGGGGCGTCACGCGGATCTCCATCGTGCGACTCTGCCGGAGGAACTTGTGCTAGTGCGCTGGTGGTGACCAATTGTGCTGCTGCTGCTGATGCGTCCACGCCGATAAAGGCGGGTGGTGGGTTGGGAATAGTGACATCACCACTGCCAAATCCCACGAATTACCATAAATCTTAGCACGTACGTAGGCGGAACCACTCTTACGAGCACTTTACCTTGCAAATCTGACAACTCTCTTCAGATGTGGAACCGCCGAACTCTCCGGAGTGTCCAGTTCGCTGCGCATTCTCTTTCCCACCACCGACCCAACGTCTTCGTCGGGCTCATACTCTTGCGGTGCCTTTCTCCTTCAGAATCGCTCGTTAACTTTTCTTCGTTTTCCAGCCCGTGGTATGAACTTACTTTGTGGTTATCCCTCTCGTAGTCCTTTGATCCGCCCCGGATGCTGACGTGGTCGTAGAGGAAGGGCTCGTTGGAAGTGGATGACCGGAAGGAGCAGCTCCTTGGCTACTGCTTCCTCCTTGAATCGTTACTCCACGGCCGCGGCCGGATCGCTTGGGTCCGCGCGGAGGCTGCAAAGGCGTTGGTTCGATGGCAGGCATAACGGACGAATGGCAAGTTTATGAGAGAACTTACCATCTTTCTGTGCAGCGGAAGAGTACTTTATTGTGATTCTTGGCCCCCGTGACGTTTCCCTCAAAGGGATGGAGGTGGTCACTGGCCTGATGGTATTTTTCCGGCCCGGGGTGACGTTTCAAAATCCTCGGCCCCCAATCACGTGAAAATCTTCTGGACGACCACTGCACTTCTCCCAGGAGGAGACCCAAGAAACGGCAGGGAGCGAGGTTTGGCGATGGGCTGAGCGTTGTAGGGATGAGCGAGAGTGCACGTTCTTGGATTATTCCCGCGTGATTGCGAGCGAGCTAGCGAATGCGCAGGAGGGCGGTGGAATCGTGTCGAAACCTGTTTGCGCGTCGGTGATGGACTTGAGCGTCGGGAGTGAGGACATGGCTGTCGCAATTCGAGCCTTGCCGACGCCAGGTCACTCTGCGGACTCGGTCACCTATTTCCACGAACAGTCGGGGTCGCTCTTTGTCGGAGACTCGGTGTTCGATGTTCCTGTCAAAGTCTCTGAAGAGCTGCCAGATATGTTCCACATGGCTCGAAAGAGTCCGCGGTCGACCAGCGCAGTTGTGACGACTTCAAATTTGACAGGCTTAGAGGCATCGTATGAATCACTGCCAGACTACTTGTCGTCGCTCTCGAGTATCACTCACACGTTTCCAAAGCACATATTTCCCGGTCATGGACCTCCCGTTCTCTCTCCCCTCGATGTTTCGATTTACCTTGACCGAGCCTCATAGGTCCAAGATACTTTTAGCACCATTGTATCTCGAGCACTCAAGGGCGTCGGTCAAGCAATCGACCAGCGTGCAGATGGAGAACCACCCATCGTCTCAACTGAAAAACTTGTGGATTTCGTCTCCCACAAGCTGAGAATCCCGACCGCTCAACAAACGGTATTTGAGCAATCCTTTATTCGCGGCGCGATTACGCAGCACGTCATTGAGCTCGAAAAGCGTGGAGGAGTGATTCGCCACGTACATGTGCCAGGCAAAGAGAGTGATGATGCCATATCACGGACCTTCACGTCGTCGAAAGGAGAACGAATAGACCCGACCAAACTTTATGGACCTGGCGGCCTCAACATGGTGCAAGTGATGGGTCTCTTAAAAGATAGGCAGAAAAAGGACGAACTGCACTACAGGAAAAAGGCGGCTAGTGTCATAAAGACCGATAGAAAGGTCGATCAGCGAGCATCATCGGGAGGTCCTACGGGAATGAAGTTCTTGCACCCGTGCCATAAGAATTTAGAATGGCTGGATGATACGGTTGGGTGGGAAGTGTCACAATAATATGATATACATGCAATGATATGCACCTGTTCCTGCTGGCACGCCAAGTCCCTCACCATGTTGTGACTGGACTTAGAAATTTATTTCCACGATCGCGACCCTAATCACCTTACGCATATCGTACACATTGTCGGAACACCGTCCCTCGAAGTCCGCTCACCCACACCCTGGGTGTACCAGCGTACTCGCCCTCTCACAGTCAATCAGTCCGCAACCACGCAAGGTCCACTCCGTAGTCTTTCGCTAGCTCACGCAGGGGCAGCGCAAGGCTCCGGGCATTGCTGTGAGAAGTCTCGAGCACTTCCTTTTCGCTGCTGAGATTGTGCATCTGAACACAGCCGTTCACAGCCGGATGTTGAATCGTGACGTGCATAGAGTCAACCACAAATTTTGGATGTGTGATTGCCCTCTCGAAGATTAAAGATGTGAACTTAAGTATTCCTTGAAGATCGTTGTCATACTCCTTGATCCATGTACCCCGCGTCATAGCTCAGCACAACTTCTTTGAGACGTGGAGCATTTGCGACCATAACGACCACGACAACCTTCAGTTTTCCATCAAAACCTGCTTCACCCAAACTCGTCCCGACAAATGAAAACACACTGAGGTGAAGAACTTCAAGATAATGGAAGATGGTGGACTCAAGCACCACGTCACTTCCAAAGGTCACGTCACGGAGCTCGTAGAGGTTTGGAAACACTTGCGAAATTTTGGCAATGTTCAGAGAGCCATCGTCGTTTGCCCACACGTCTGGAGGCTCATCAACCGAAAGTGAGAGTGTCTTGATATTTCTTCGCCTCTCCATGGGAATCTGTTGGATGACTCTGTAACTCCTGTGAAAGGTTTCAATAGTGATGCATAGAATTGTCCGGGACGATCCTCCCATAAAAAATAGTCACTTCCACGGCTTATCCTGAGCACTCTAACACAATCAACATTTGCCCAATTTCGAATTTCTTCCAGCCCCGTACCGCTTCCGACGCAGGAAAAGCTTTCAATTTTGTGATCAATATGGAAAGTTCGAAGTTTTGACATGGCACATTGGATTGCTCCTATGTCGTCCGGGTCTTGATACCGATGAAAAATTTCTTGGCCGTCGACCACCTCGACTTGGGTGAACACTAGTTGCACGGCGCATGCCGTAGCCTCGACATTGCCAAAGAGACACTTCAGTGACGGGATGGCGCCAACCACGCTGGTACGAACAATGTCTTCAAGTCTGAGACCGTGCCTCGACCTTCCGACATCTACTATCCATAAGCTCGTGTAAAGCTCGGCAGCAATCCACACACCCGGCCGCCCTGATCGGTTGCTCGTGAATGTCTCAAAAGTCCGTTTGACAGAAAGCGTGTCCATCTCGCAACTGCTGTTTTCCATCGATACAGTCGAATTCTCCACTCAAGAGGTAGTGATTCCATTGATCGTTTGGTGAACAGCGAATCCCCGGTCATGTGGCGCGGGCACAGGCAGTTCTTTCAGCAACATGCGACGAGGAATACGAGCCTTGCTAAGACCGTCCCGCCCTAGCATCACGCGACCACCTTACTCCACTGCCTTGCGATCTATCCACGGGAGCCATGCTCCCAACACGATTCACCATGAACGAACACCGCAACAACCATCGTCGTATCCCTCTTCGCTCGTTCAACCGGCAACTGCCAGCCCCTACGACCAGAATTCTCCCTCTTCAGACTTTATACCAACACCATCGAATCCATACCCGCCATCCTCTGCCTCTTTTGACTCCAAACTCGCGTTCTACGCGAGCCAACCACTTGCCGTCGTCACGCTTCGGGATCTTTTGAGAATCGGGGCAGAGGCGGCACAAGCGCCCAAAGGAGATGAAGTGCATCGGCAAAAACTCGTGGAAAGCGCCAAGTTCATGCGGAGCGAGATCCCCAAACGTTTGGCCCGACGTGTTCGAGCTCTAGAAAGTCTTCCGTTTATCGTGGGGCTCAATCCTTATATCAAGAGCGTCTATAACCTCTATCGCTGGGCGTTCGAGAAGTCAGTGGGTCTCTCCTGGTGATACATTAACTTGCAGCCCTCACACAACCCTTTGTCGACCTGCCCACCGCACTATCCGTAGGGTCGCCGATTTCCCCCAAATTACAGACTATGAATCTGACCTTGCATTTTCTGATATTCTGGCGGAACTCGTAGAGGCTCACACAGATGTTGTGCCTCGGCTGGCGAAAGGATTTCTCGAAAGTGAGAGGTATTGGAACAAGGAGGATATTGCCACGTGGTTGGACAAAATGATATGGGCACGTATAGCCATTCGAGGTGTGTTTTCTTTCTCCAAACTATCATTACGGGCCACTGGTTCGACACGAACGCTCTGTCGAACAGTGCTCGCAGAACACCACCATGCCCTTCACGAACCTCACCCCAATTGGATAGGAATTGTAAACACTCGACTCCGCCCCAGCGCTCTCCTTCGAACTGTTGTCCACCATTGCACGGAGCTCTGCGAAGCTAACTATGGAACTGTTCCGGATGTCATCGTGAGCGGAGACCCCGACATCTCCTTTGCGTACATCCCTGTCCACCTTGAGTACATGTTGACGGAGCTGATTAAAAACGCCATGCGAGCAACTGTGGAGCACTCCCGCAAACTAGCTGCAGACTGGGAGAATCCACCCAATAGTGGATACGTCCCAACTGCTGAACTACCTCCTGTCGAGGTCACCATTTCCAGAAGTACGGACGTCGTCACTATTCGGGTGCGCGATACCGGTGGCGGTGTCCCTTATGCGGATTACACGCGTGTTTTCGATTACAACTACACGACGGTTCCTCGTGACGACGAAGAGGCAGCGGCCATAGCACTCGGTCGACAGGGAGCAGCTGATCCGCTCGCCTTCGCTGGGTTAACCAAGACCGATCTTCACCGTGGTATCGGGGGTCCCATGGCCGGCCTCGGATTCGGCCTGCCGATGACGAGACTCTACGCAAGATATTTTGGAGGTGACCTGGAGTTCAAGAGTGTTTATGGGTGGGGTGCTGATCTGTTCCTCAGGTTGAGAGACGTTGGTGGTGTCGGAGACCAGTTGAGACTTGTGGACTCGAGCAACTAGAAGCAGCCATTGTATATCTTATGAATAACTTCCGATGTATCGCGTGCTTGGAATTTGAAGAATGGAGGCTTGATAGTTCTATGTGTCACCCGCGCCCGATCGTCAAACATTCGTAATCTTGTCTCGCCCCTTCTCGCAATCACCTCCACACTGCGATGCCAGCTTCCCAGGATCGCGAGAAGGCTATGCAGCTGGACGAGGATCTTCACGATCTGAAGCTCCGGTTTGAATTGCTGGGTGAGCTCGAACGCGACTGATTACATGCCCCCTTGGAGCATTGCTGACCCTATAACCCCACGATCCTTTCTGAATAACGATGACCGCAACTCGTAATCTTTGATGGCGCCTGGAACGCGGGTCAAACTCCTGACATCTGCCACCTTGCAATTTACCATGTCGAATCGGTTGCCGTTACACCACAGAGGGCGATCGGAAAGCGTACTATGAGACATCGCAGTGGGCGATCCGGCAGAATAAAGAGGAGATGGCCCACTTGAGATCACAGAACAAGGAGTTACGGGACATGATATCGAAACTGAAGAAAGTGAGTGGGAGACATTCTCGACCTGCCAGAGCGTGCTGGAATACATCCATGGTATTCCTGACTGCCACTTCGCAGGCCGAGGGTGACGCCTCGACGTCGCGGACAATGTCGGACGTGGAGAAACTCGACCAAAAAGTGTGCGAGCTCCGCAACAAGCACGACCTGATGGAGGCCGAAGTTCGGGCAAGAGAAGCAAAGCTCAAGGAACTGCAGGACCGCGTCGCGCACTTGCAACCGCCTACCGGTTCCGCGGGGTCGAGTGGGTCGCGAGTTTTAGAACCAGCTCACCTAAAAGAGATACACGCGCTAGAGAACCGACTCGACAAGGCTCTTATCAAGTACAATGAAGCACAAGCCGTGCGCAAGATGTACGAGGCGATCGTGAAGAAGCTCCAGGACGAGAGGCTGACGTTCGATTCCAAGTTGACCAAGTTGGAAAAGCTCCTCCAGCAAAAGAAGCAGGAGGCGGCGGAGTTGGAAGCGATGTCAAGGGATGCTAATCATGCCAAGGAAGTTGCAAAGGTGTGTTTGGGTCTTGTATCGTCCCATATAATCGCCAGTAAAATTTGAGACCCGACTCACCAGGCGGACCTCCTCCGCTTCGAGCTTCAACTCACCGAAGACCGCAAACAGCGTGAAAAAGACCTTCACGCGCGCAAAGAACTGGTCAAGCAGCGTCTCGAAATGAATGAAAAGATGGAAAAGCGAGGCACGCCACAAACGGGGAAGGACGGCACCGCACCGTTGTCCCCAACCGCGGGGTCTGGACCCAACGCGTCTCAGTGCGACGATTCTCGTACGGCTGGATCTTCTGGTGCTCTGGATACTTCGACGGGAGGAGCAGGCGGCGCCGGGGACGATCCCTCGAAGGCGCAGCACTTTGCTGGTGTCGAGGAGACCCTCCGCGTATTGAGGGATGCAGTCGGTGTACTGACCGTCCCTGAAATTTCTGCGAAGCTCGTCGCGCAGAGGGATACGAATGCCCACCTCGTTTCCCTGCAAGCGTCGACCTCTGCCCGTTTGGAGGAGCTCCGAGCACGCAAGCAGCGAGTATTGCAAGAGTACGAGGAGCTCAAGTTTACCGGCCGTCAAAAGTCGTCAGCTGGAAAAGGCCTCGAGGAGGAATTCAAGACTCGCGTGGAGGAGGCGAAGAAGGAGGTCGAGGAAGTGCGGGAGAAGTGGGAACGGGTGGGACGGATCGTGAAAGAGGCACGAGCCGGCGTGGGACATCTTGCAGAGAAGCTCGAGGGTGTGCAGTTGGTAAGTCGAGGGGACTTTCGTGGTGCCTCGGTATATGTTGAAAACGAACCTTGTTGTTCAATTATAAAGGACCGCCCTACCGAAGTTCCTGCAGGAGCAGATCCACACGTGCACACACTGGACGTTTGCATCGAGAAGATGGACAAGCTGTACCACACCGTCAAGGGCAAGGAAAACCTCATCGAAGTAAGTTTCAAATACCAGTTAAGGCACTCTATTCAAACATATCACAATGCCCCTTCGCATCCAGACAACCTTCTCCCCGTCTCCCGCCCAACCCACCCCCGGTGGTGCTGCGGGCGGCGCGTCGGCAGAGCCTACACTCAACCTGCTGACGGTGACGCAGGCGGGTCTTCCTGCGCACAACACTCGTGTTCGCATGGGTCGGAAGGAGTTCGAGGAGGAGGGTGGGGGAGGTGAGTTGTGATGGGTCGTGTTCTGCCTTTCCGCGAGGTACTCATTATCATCAAACGGAATCCCCTCAACCACCGCAACAGAAAACGACCCCGACACACCCGACGCCGACATCGAAGTTCCCGACCGCGAGTCCATCAAGCGGGCCTCCATGCAGGTTGTCAACGCTCGGAAGGGTAAAGGCGGCGCGGGAGGGGGAAAGAAGAAGGGACGGAGGGGCAAGGGCGGTGGCGGGGACGATGACGACGAGTGAGGGAGGCACGAAACAGTGTGCATTATGTAATGCGATGACATGGGGGTGTGAATACAAGTGTGTATTTTTGGTAACTGCGAGGCGGAAGTACCGTAACTGGCTCTGGTGTGCGGACCGTCTGCGCGGTCTGACATAGACGAAACGAGCGGGCTGGTCTGATTTGCCGTGGCTTTGTGGACACTGGGAGAGACCCCGGCCGAAGCCTCTAACAAGAGTCCCGTGTGAGATTGCATCAAATAGTCCGCGACCCCCGTTTCTCTCGCCTGAGCGGCACGACCACACTCAGAAGCTACGTCTTGAGGCGCCCCATCACCTGGTGTTGTTCAGATGGAGTTTGAACGTGAGGAGCTCCCGGGCATTTGGACTGTTTGGGAGGTGCATCCGTCGCAGGTCGCGTTGACAGAAAACAGGCTTGGGGCTGGTGGAGTCGGAACCGTGGTTCGGGGATTGTGGCAGGGCCACGTTCCCGTGGCTATAAAATCCGTGGAGTTCAAAGGAAGCTACAACAGAACGGTGAGTGGAACCCCATCCAACCCCTCCGTTACTTGCATGCAAATCAACAATGCTGTCGCGACATGAACAGGAATTCAACCGGGAGGCTAGAATCTGGTACAACATGACCTCTCCACGGATTCTGCCTCTGTATGGCATAATCACCAAGGGTGCCTCTTGGCAATTTCTCTCTCCAATCATGGAGAATGGTGATGTGAAAAGCTATCTCGGTAAATTTCCGCCGGGACCTCAGAGATACGAAAGGACACTTGGTCTGGTGAGTGCTGGCCCCCACCAGTAAACGTTTACACACGCCGACAAGATTTAACTCACACGCAGCTGCGCGACATTGCCGAGGGAATTGAATACCTGCACAATCGTAAAGTGGTGCACGCGGACCTCAAACCAGAACAGATACTTGTGAATCGACACGGTCAAGCAGTTATAACTGACTTTGGCGTCTCGAAGGTGGACCGTGGCATGCTGGTTTGTATTTACTTGTCATTTGAATCACTGCACTTTCGCAAATGTGACAACTTCTCTGGTTTTCAGATGTTACAGGACATTATTCCTGTCGCAGGCATTTCTACCCGGTTTCCGAGTGTCGCGGGGGAACGGTGGGGGGCCACGTTCACAGTCACTGGAGCGCGGTGGGGCACTCCAAAATACATGTCACCGGAGCGGCTGCAGGGTCAGGGCACCACTTCAAAGGACGATGTTTACGCTTTTGGCGTCACCATATTTGCAGTACGTGGGCTTTCGCAATGCAAAGTATGACCCTGTGATGAACCAAATCGAAATGGCCGCACAGATATGGACCCTTGGACCTTTGTACCCCCAGCTGGCATTCATGGACCCGGACGAGCAGGAGGCATTCTGGGCTGATATTTGTGATGGCAAGGTGCGGCCACTGCCAGAGTCGGTCCCAACCCCTGCTGGGATGTCTCAGTGGCTTCGGAATCTCATGGAACTGTGCTGGCATAAGGATCCAAACCAGCGGCCTGACTTTTCAATGATTAGCGACGTACTCAAAGCCAACGTGTAAGTGTACTTTGCTAGAAGCAGGGTGGCAAGCCAACGCAACAATTGACAATTGTGGCGCATGCCCACAAGCCCCGAGCAGCACACCACGCCTGCAGTGCCTCCAGTGCTTGAAGTCCGCCCTGAGTGGGACTCGGGGGTCCTTGTCGAGCTTGCCTGGGAGGCCGCAAAGGTGCAAAATCTTGACGCAACGTCACAGCTGTTAAAGAAGGCTGCAGAGATGGGCCATGCTGGTGCTCAAGAACGGCTCGCTTGGTACTACCAGAACGGTCTCGGTATCCTTGAGAGATCACTCGAGCGCGCTGCAGAATGGTACGAGAAAGCAGCCTTGCAATGCCACGTAGATGCACAAATCATTCTCGCGCAGTGGTGCCTGGAGGGAATTGGCGTCGCTGTGAATCCTGCTAAAGCTGTAGCGCTTATGGAGCATGTGGTTGCCTTCCGAGAACGAACCCTTCCCGAAGATGATCCTACGCGGCTGGCTTCTCAGAGTGAGTTGGCGAGGGCGTATCAGTTGCATGGCCAAGTGGGCAAGGCAGTGAAGCTACTGGAGCGCATTGTTGCCTTTCAAGAACGCAAGGTGCTGGCTGGTGATACCGCGAACCTGTTGGCGGCGCAAAACCAGCTGGCATTGGCGTACCGCGACAACGGGGAGATGCGCAAGGCCGTGAACCTACTGGAGCGTGTTGTCGCCGTCCGAAAACGTACGCTGGCCGAGGAAGACCGTTCCCGTCTGTCTTCACAGGCGAACCTCGCAGGGCTGTACTGGCACCAAGGGCAGGTTGGCAAGGCGGTGGCGCTCTTTGAGGATGTTGTTGCCGTGCACAAACGCACTTTGGCTGAGGACCACCCTGACCGGCTGACGGCGCAAGTCAACCTGGCGTTGGCGTACCGGGATAACGGGCAGGTTGGCGAGGCGGTGGAGTTACTGGAGCGCACTGTCACCATCCGAGAACGCACGCTTTCTACGGAGCACCCACTACTCCTGAACGCGCAGAGCAGCCTGGCAACGGTGTACCTGGCTCGTGGTCAGACAGGAAACGCAGTGACCCTTCTGGAGCACATTGTCGCCGTTCGAGAACGCACGCTAGCAGAGGATCACTCAGACCGCCTGGGATCGCAAGGTGGCCTTGCGTTGGCATACCAGGCCCAGGGGCAGATGGGCAAGGCGGTGGAACTGCTAGAGCGGGTTGTTGCAGTCCAAGAACGCACCTTGGCAGAGGATCACCATGAACGGCTGGCAATGCAGCAGAATTTGGCATTCGCGTACCAATCCCACGGGCAGGTACACAAGGCGATGGAGATGCTCAAGAGTCTTGTCGCAGTCACGGAACGGACAATGCCTGAGGAGCATCCATCCCTCATAGCATCAAAGGGAGGCCTGGCGCTGGCGTACCGGGCCCTCGGGCAAGCCGACAAGGCTGTAGAGCTCTTGGAGTGGGTTTTTGCGATCCAAGACCGCACGCTGGCAAAGGACCACCCGGACTTGCTGACGTGGCAGAACAACTTGGCGTTGGCATATCAGTCAAATGGGCAGCTGGGCAAAGCGATTGATCTGGTGGAGCGCATCGTCGCCGTCCATGAAAGAACGCTGGCGGAGGACCATCCGACCCGGCTAACGATTCAGGCTAACCTAGCAGGGTTGTACCATGGCCACGGACAAGTCAGCAAAGCAGTTGCACTGCTGGAGCATATCGTGAATGTCCGTGAGCGTATACTGCCAGAAGACCACCCTGACCGGCTGACTTCGCAACGCAACCTGGTTTTGGCATACCACGACAATGGTCAGTTGGGCGAGGCAGTGGATGTGATGGAGCGTGTGGTCACCGTCCAAGGGCGCACGCTCTCCGACGACCACCCAGTACGCCTGGGGTCACTGAACAGTCTGGCGGCGGCGTACCGGGGTCACGGGCAGATTGACAAGGCTTTGGAACTACTAGAGCGCATAGTCAGCGTCCGAGAGCGCTCGCTGCCAGAGAATCACCCTGAACGGCTGATGTCGCAGGGTAATTTGGCGTTGGCGTACCGGGATAACGGTCAAGTGGGTAAGGCTGTGCAGCTCCTAGAGCACATTGTCGGCGTCCATAAGCGCACGCTGGCAGAGGACCATCATGACCGGGTGGGTTCGCAAAGACTTCTGGCCGGGATGTACCAGGAACTAGAGTCGCAACGTTGTCGTGATTCTGACGCGAGTGTACATGTGGAAGAAACGACCCCACTAGTTGCGGCTGACCATCGCTACTCTTCCAAGGGGAGCAGTTATTTATTGAAATGGATTTACGGGATTGTGTTTGCGCCGTGCTGTGTCTAGGATATTCGAATGTATGTATGTATGTATGTGGTTAGTAAGTTTTAAATCACCCCCGACGCCGACATCGACGTTCCCGACGGCGAGTTCGTCAAGTGGGTGTCCATGCAGATCGTCTATGCTCGGAAGGGGAAAGGCGGTGCGGGCGGGGGAAAGAAGAAGGGATGGAGACGGGAAGGTGGGAGAGGGGATGACGATGATGAGTGAGGAGAAACAGTTGTGTATTAATGAAATGACATGGGGGTGTGATTTGTGAACACATGTGCGCATGTTTTGAGTTACTGCGAGGCCGAAGTACCGTAACTGGCTCTGGTGTGCGGACCTTCGGTGCGGTCTGGGGGCGACAGCGAAGGGACGAGCGGGTTCGTCGGGTCGTCTTGCCGGGGCTGTGCACACACACCGAGAAAACACGGGGGTGGGAGTTGGGGTGAGTTGGACGACCGACGAAGGAAAGAGTTCGAAGAAGGGGAGAGGTCGGAGGTGTCCGGTGAGAGCTTTCACACCCCCGCGGAGGACATGGGCGATACCTTTTCCCGAGGCGATCTTTTGGGCGGGAGGGGTACGAGGAAGGATGTTGTGGCGACGTATCTAGATCGGGGCGGGGGAGGACATAAATTTGAATAATTCGGAATTGGCACGAAGAACCGTTTACTCAAACGGGCGAGTCGGATCGACAAGGTATGAAACCCCCCTCGCCCCGGCCCGCCCCCTCAAGCGCGCAACACAACTCACTCCTGCCATGCCGGATCGCTCCCATACCGCTCCTTATACCCCTTCTCCAGCAAGGGGATCCCCGAGACCTGCGTGATGAGCGCGACGACGAAGAAGGGCGAGACGGTGGTCACGTATTGCCAGGGTCGGGTGAAGCCGGCGATGCAGAGGATGTACTGAGGTGGTGGGTGTGGGGGGTGGAAGAGGATTAATGAGGGGGGTGGTGGAAATGTGTGTGGGGGAGGAGGGGAGGAAGCGGCTCACCATGCCGAACCACAGGGTCATTTCGCCAAAGTAGTTGGGGTAGCGGGAGTACCTAGCACCAAATAAAGCCATCGTCAGACACATCTCCCTCTCCACTCTCGCCTCTCCAAAAGCTCAGTGCAAGCTCCAAACCAAAGCACCAACCTATACAACCCTGTCCGCATGAACTCCTTCGGGTGCTTGTTCTTGAACGTGTTCTTCTGCTGGTCAGCGATGGCTTCGATGGCGAACCCGACGACCCAGAGAACGACTATGGGTGGTGCAGGTGAAGGGTGTGAGAATGGAACACATGCCTCGATCTCGCTCTGCGACTCATTCGCCTCGGCCGCTCGCGTACTCACGTCCAACCCAATCCGACGCCCACTCCCCCCAGGCCCTCATCTCTGCCGGATCATTCGAGTTGACGACGTAGACTGGCCACGCTGTGAGCCAAATCCAGGCAATCTGGAACGTCCAGGGGATGAGAAACTTGATTGGATTGGACTTGAGCTCGTCGAATCTGTGGTCTGGGCGGTAGAGGACGCGGATGAAGAGGAATGAGCCGACTTGGATTGTGGTGGGTGGTCGTGGGGTGGGGTGAAAATGTAATGGAAGGTTGGACGCAGCAGCGAGAGTGAGGAGAGGAAAGGGAGGGCTCACGTCTGGCACACCACAGGCAGGACAGCGAAGTTGCGACGATCTGTCTGGGGTTGAGCTGGGAAAGGGAGGCGGAGTCTCCTCTGACGAGCAGGGACGTCAAGAAACTGCGACGTGTTTTAGTGGGGCCGGTAGACAAGTCGTAGAGAAGGGATGACATCAACACACCACGCCAGATACGTGACAGAACCCGACAGGTCGTAGAAGACTTCTGTCTTGAAGGCGGCCGCGACGACGTAGCACGCGAGCTGGATGCCGACATCGATGAAGAAGGGCAGAAGCAGCGGGGCGAAGGGGAGCGGCATCGCAGGTGAAGGCGCGGACGGGAAGGGAAAGAGAGGATTGTTTGGTGTCGGGGCGGGATGAACGCAGGGGATGTGACGCAGATAATGTTCGCGGCTGATTTGATTTTGCCGGCGATCCGAGTTCACTTCAGCAATCGCACTTCAATCGACAACCAAGGCAATCACCCCCAAACTTCGAGCAGCGATGGAATCTCTACCGCTCGAAATCCACCATCGCATTTTCAGACTTATCTACCCAAAGAATTCTTCACGTGATCCGCCGAATCTGACGATCCTCAGTTTCAACTGGTGTTCACTGGAGTTACAGAGCTAGTTCTTTGGATGGATCCTGAAGATTTTGACAGAGCTTTTGCTGACCAGTTGATCCAACGGATTTCAGTGGAAAGGCGAAGCCAAGTCACGACACTGTCACTCGGGCGTGCTGTTGACAATTTGCCAGAGTGTGTGTGGGCGGATGACGATGGCTTTCTGAACGTTGCCGAAATCCCTCGAGTATTTCCCAATCTCCAGGAGCTTCGCGATGTGGCTTTTACGGACGCGATTGGCTTGAGTCCTTCAATCGTGCGACTGCACGAGACACCATCTTCCATCACCTTGAAGTTATATATCTCATGGTGTCAATATCTGACGTTGTGTACTTGGGCGAAGTCACTTTTTATGAAAAAGTGAAGGATGCATTGGACATTCTGGTTGCCAAGGCTCCACTTGTTTCAACAGTCGTAATGACCTACGACACGGGCGAGATTCAAGAAGAAGTTGATTTTGAGCACGCGCTGATGTTCACATCTGTACTCTTCCATAGAGCGATCTCTCATCCAAAGTTTTTGATTGACTCTGTTTGCGTGGAAATTGCGCCTCCAGTTCCAGATGGGGAATATTATAATCAAGTGCACCGGTACTACCTCTGCAGTGAATAGGATGCACTGGAGTGCTCCATCATCATGGTTCGAACCTTTGCCGCTGCGCCTGCGTGAGCTTGCAGAAGAATACGGGGTGGACTTTGGGGTGGGCGCGGAGTAATTGACAGGGCCAAGGTGTGGGGATTGGAGCACTGGTTGACGTGGACTATCTCTGCTCCGCGCACAGTGTGCTCGCGATGGTGGGACTCGGTGCCATGTCGATTGATAGAGCTGTTACTGGCACAGTCACAAGTGCGATCTTTGGGCTATGTCCGCACAGTATTCGCGACGGAACGCCCACGTATCGCGGTCGACACGGTTCTTGATACCGGGAAAGACGTTTTTGGAATCGAAGGACACCCTGATGAGGGATTTGGCAGGACAGTTGGACCAGGTTGGCGGGAGCGATGGTGTGGTGTTTGGGTGGTTGCGGGTTGCGTGATGAGTGACTTTCGACGGTTAGATGGGATTAGAAATGAGAAGTGAGAATGCGATCTACGTGAAGCGACGCAAAACCCCGCAATTCAGCCGGACATTCAACCCATCCCTGTCTCTTCGACGAAACGAGAGATGGAATCCTTACCGCTCGAAATCCACCACCGGATATTCAGATTGTCGACCCAAAACCATTCTACGCTGCGATTCCCAGAGTCTCGCGCTCCACCTGTCGCGCAACCGACGGTGCGATTCCGGGCTGTCCCGGTCGCAGTGCCACCATCATGCCGAGTTCGGATGTATCGGTGGGAGGAAAGCTGCGTTAAGTCGGTCAAGCTGTCCGTCAAACGGGGATTTGAGGCCTTCATCGACAATCGAGGGGTGTGCGTTTGGACTGCTGCAGAGCTCCACACGAGCTTATGGACAGTTGATGTCGGCATGGAAGGCCGTACACGCGGACTAGAAGACCTCGTTCGTAGGAGGACGTTCGGAATCCAGTCGCAGGGATCTCGCTCAATTGTGCCACGTCAACTGCAACTGGTATTCACCGAGGTCGAAGTTAACGGCCAAGAAACTACATATCACGACCATCATCAAGCTCTGAACGACGTCGAAGCGATTCAATATGCAGTGTCGAAGCTTGGGGACGTTCCTCGTGGATCACAGCATTGATAACTTTTCCATCATTGGAGACAGCACCGGGCTCGATGAAACTCGAAAATGGACCAACATTGATTGCGTTAAGGTTCTCAGTATCAAACATGGAGAGTGACTATTATCTGGGGGAAGCTGTTTCCGTAAAATTTTATGCGTCCCTATTGAATCCTTTCACGGGAGTCATAGAGCTGCATATGGATACTGAAGGGTTTGGTACAACTTTTGCATCACATATGATCCAAATGATTCCTGAGGAAAGGCGAAGGAAAGTCAAAACACTGTCACTTTCGGACAATGAGTATCGTACTGGAGTGTTTGCGGATGGCGATGATTTCTGAACATTGCCCGGATTCCCTCAGTGTTCCCAAATCTCCGTGAGCTTCGTGAGGTGAATTTTAAGGGGGACATGTGGCTGGAGTCCTTCAATCCTGCCACTGCACAAGACACTATCTTCCATCATCTCGAAGTTCTTCACCTCACAGTGTCAATGTTTACTGAAATAAACTTGGACGAAGCCAGTTTGGATGAAACACTGAAGGTCCTGGCGGACGTTACGGTCGCAAAGGCGCCACTTCTTAAAAAGGTTGTGCTGCGCTTCGATATGGGCGAGGATCACGATGATAATGTTGGTCTTCAAGGAATGCTTAAGTTCACATCTCTTCTTTTTGAGAGAGCGATCACACATCCCAATTTCTTGGTGGACTTCATTCGGCTGGGGGGAATTCTGCAGCGAGGTTTGGACGGCAAGCTGCGAGCGCTACTCTCGATAGCAACAAGAAAGTGCTGGAGAGTTTTTACATCAGCGCTCGGAGCTTTGCGCTTCGCCTGCACGAGTTGGCAGAGCATTATGGGGTGGACTTTGGCTGGGTGCGGAGTGGTTGACTGCTGAGAGACGGGTGGCACCGCTGGAGAATAAGCTGACACTGACACTGCACGCATTGGCGTGGGTGACCAAACTTTCCAGGACGGTGTTCGAACAATTTGTGTAATGTAACCTTGCATTGTTTACGGTTTGATTCGACTATTGGTGTTCAGAAGACCTTCTTTTGCACTGGCCCCTGATACCCACCATTCTCGAGGGACTTCGTGGAGGAATCGCTATGACCAAACCCCCCGCCTGCAAACAACGAATAAGCAATGGAATCACTCCCGCTCGAAATCCACCATCGCGTTTTCAGACTTGTGGACCCAAAGGCAATTCACACCGTGATTCCCAGAGTCTCTCACTCGATCCGTCGCGCAACCGATGGTGCTATTCCCGGCTGTTCCTGCCGCACAGTCGCCATCACGTGCCGAATTCGGATGTATCGATGGGAAAACAGCTATGACAAGGTGGTCAAGCTGTCCGTCAAGCGGGGTTTCGAGGTGGTCACCGACAAACGAGGGTTGTGTGTGCCGAACTCGACACGAGTCTTTGGACGGTAGATGTCGGAAGGACGAGGCCTGGTCTCAAATTTGAAAACATTGTTCGTAGTGAGGCGGTCAGAATTCCGTCACTGAGGAGTTTCTTTGGGAATGGTACGGCGAATGCACACCTGTGTTCACCCACGCCGACGTGGCAAGTATCCTTTGATCAGCATCGAGGCCTGGACGACGTGGAACCTATTCAATGTGCGATGAAGAAGCTTCGGACATTCCTCGCAGATGAACATGTCGGAGAATTTTTCTTGCATCGGAGATGGGGAGAGTACGGAGCTGCAAGGAATTTAAGAAGTGGACGGACGTTGAGCACGTGAAAGTTCTCCGTATCAAACGAGGAGATAACTAGTTTGTGGGAGTATATTCCCCGAGGGTGGTTTGCGTTACTGTTGAATCCTTTCACGGGAGTCACGGTGCTACGTATGGATGCTGAAGCGTTTGGCGGACCATTTGCATCTCCGATCATTCAACTGATTCCCGAAGAAATACGAAGAAAAGTCACGATCCTCTCGCTTGCGGCTGATGATCCAGCTCCAGAAGTGTGGGCAGATGGAGATGCACTTCTGAGCGTTGCCCAAATCCCTCGAATGTTCCCAAACATCTGGGAGCTTCGTGATGTTACCTTTGGGGGCGAAACAGGGCTTGAGGACTTTAATCGCAAGACACTGTCTTCCGCCATCTGGAAGTTCTTCACCTGGGAGTGTCGCCTTTTGAAGAAACTGAACTGGACGAATTCAGCTTTGATGAAAAACTCAAGGTTGCCGTGGACGTGATGGTCGCAAAGGCTCCACATCTGAAAGAAGTTGTGTTGAGCTACACCGTGGGAGCCGGGGACAGGGAGGATGTGATTGGTCTTCAGGGAATCCTCAAAGTCACATCGTTTATCCTTGAGAAAGCAATCACCCACCAAAAATTTTGGTTCACTCTGTTCGGTGGTCGTTTTGGCACTCCGCTTTGAAAAGAATTCAAGAACACACTCTCACTAGCGAAAAGGAAACACTGGAGAGTTCCTGCACCAAGGTTCGGAACTTTGCGTTGCACCTACGTGAGCTGGCGAAGGATTACGGTGTAGATTTTGGTTGGGAGCGGGGTGATCGACAGTGACAGGTGGAAACTAGAACCAACCGGACGCTAAAGCTCCACACCACGTAGGGTGAGGGGTGCGTTTGATGGTGTGGATCAAGGATTATACTGGGAATTAGATGGATCAACAACAAAAGCATTGTATGAAGTATCGTTTGATATCACATCCCAGATGACCTCTTTTGCTCTGGATACTTTTCCAGATGTTTGCCGCTCTCTACCTCTCACGGCCGGCCCTAACGTTTGTTAAGCCGAGTTAGCACCTGTGCCCAAGTACTATGAACATTCGTTTTCCAAACGAGGACTGTCGAAGTACCTATCACAATATGTTACAAAATCTAGACTCAAACATAATTTCCAAGAATTTTATATCTTCAATTGCTGTTTTGTATGCTTTGGTCGATCGGTGCACTCCGGTCCAGCTGTCACACCACACCATGAGCGATCCGCCAACGCACGCTGGGCAGAACGAAGAGGAATCAACGCTGATGAGCCGCGTGATGCGTCCGTCGCTGACAGGACAGGGCGACAGAGCACAGCCACAGCAGACGGGACATCAAACACAGCCACGCAACAGAATAGACGCACCTTCGCTCGGCGCTGTGTCGTTCGGGAACGTCGGTGGAGAAGATGCGGCGGAAGGCGCAGGGGAGGCGTCCTCCTTCTTGAGGCCTGCCAACTTCGGAACGTCGTTCGACCCGAACTCGCTCGACATCATCCCTGGAATGGCATCAACTGCGTCTCTCAGGGGCGGGGATGGGTGGCAGCAGCACTTTTCCTTTGCTCATTCGGGTATAGCTATTGGCCAGATGGATCCAATCGCTCCGTCAATGACCTCCATTCCACCTTCGACTGCCACAACGGCATCTTCCGCACAGACCCCGCAAATTGCGCTCAATGTACAGCCAGCTGTTCCGGCTGAGCTCGCTCGCCTCATGCAGACTCTTTCCAACAGGCATGACAGGCTCACCAACCACATCGCAGCTTTCCTTCGAATCACCATCAGGGTTCCACCAAAGCCAACCTCGGGTCGACTCGAACCAATCGTCATGCAACTGTCGATTCCACGCTCGTTTACAGTCGAGCAGCTCGCTCACCTTATCGAGGCCGAATACGCATTCACGTACATGCTGCGGCGGTTACCAGCCACTCCTGGCGCCCCCGAGGACGCCACCGATCTTCCTGCCGTTTTGGATGTCGCAGATGACCAGGACCCTATCGAAGTCGGCCTTCTTTACGATACGCAAGGAAGAGCGTTACGCTTCTGCGATGCTGTCGGTGAAGTCCTTGAAATGGGTGATATGATCGCAGTGGTTGATACCTTTGAGTGTAAGCTCTCAGAACTCGTCTCAATCCGCGCGACTCTGTACTCACAATCCCTGTTTGTAGCGACAACTTCAATCCGCCAACCTCCAAGCACCCTCTCGGACTTCGATCTCTTCCACCACTCTTCTAGTTCTGGAGGGGCTACCACCGCTTCGACTCTGGGAATCGCACCAGGGTCGCGGGACGGATCGCTTGCCGATATCGCTGGGGCAAACCTATTGAAGGAATCCAACGCCCAGAAAGCATCCGTTGTGACAAACGAGTCCCAATCCAAGGAAGACGGCACTGGCACTGCTGGAGTCCAAAACAACGTCTTGAACGTGCCCGTGCCCTCTGTGGGACTTTCTGTGACGACATCACAATTGCCCGACCCAGCAGCTGCGCGAGCCACCATCTCCCGCGCACGATCCCGCTCGCCTTCGTCAGTATCGGCCAAGCTTTCGGTCCCCTCCCCCGACGGCCAAGATGGCTCGCGGATGCGCAAGGCGTCCACTGCAGGTGCTCTGGAGGAAGACTTGGGTAAGATGAAGACGGACGAAGAGCGGATTTTGGCGGTTGTGAGGAACGGAGTTGGGTTGAGATGGTTTGGAGTGAGTTCTTTGCGCGTCGTTCTCGTGCTGCGCGAACTGCACTGATCGCACTCCAATCGTAGGATTACCTCCTGGACTGCGATGCCATTGAGTCGCTTCTGTTCTGGCTCGACGTGCAGGTCTTCCAAGGGGTCGAAGAGGGCTACGCGGAGCTCTACGCAAAGTACATCTACTACTCGTACATACGCGATGGGGCGCCTATGATGGTACCGTGACACTGCTTTCATGTCCTCCACATTTGCACTCACTCTATCTGCTCGTGCTGTCTTAGATCAACGTATCCGCCGAACTCCGGGACTCGATCCCCCCACCGACCCACTACCACGAGAACTTCGACGCCATATTATGCAAGACCATGTTCGATGACGCCGCGGAGCAGGTGTACTCGGTGCTCAGGTGGCACTCGATGCCCGAATTCGTCGCGAGTGAAAAGTGGAAGAAAATGTTGGAGAACATGAGAGCAGGTGAGCGTGGCGATCGGTGTCGGCGGCTGAGCCGTTGCAGTCGCTTCAAAGCTCGGGAACCTGACAATGTTAAACCCGCACTGTAGATCGAGCAGCGTATCGCAACGCCGCACTCCACCCGCCCTACGCCAAACACTTCCCGCCGGTTTTCGAAACCCTCGCCGCCCTGATTACGACCCTGGAAAACCCCCTGCTACAAATCAGGTCGGTCAAGTCTCGGTCAATAATGGCCCTGGACGAACCAGACGGAGGAGACGCCCCTGCCACTGAGTGGACCAAGGAAGTCATCCTCGGGAAAGTCATGAAGAGGTTCTTTGGTACCGACGCGGATGTGGTGGTGGGCTATTACGAGAAGATGAGGGCGAGAGTCGCCGCACAGCGAGTGCGAAAGGTGAAGAAGGATAAGAAGCTGGCAAAGGTGAGCGCTTATGACGACGGCGTTGCCTTTCCTGATTCTAAAATACCTATGATTGGTCACAAGTTCTTTGGCGAGCGACTGGCAAACGACGTCATCGTCAAGCAAGTCTCCGCGGACCGGAACGGTTCATCGGACTCTGTCCTCCCCGACCCCGCCGAATTTTTCGCCATGTCGCTCCAGCGTCGCCGCACCAAGGCATTCTTGGGGACAGCCATCGGAACTCCCCCAAGTCCCACCAGCTCAGCACCGTCCACGAGCCCCAGGGGACACGGGAGGATGAGCATCGAGAGTCCTGTAGATGGGCTCGCGCCCCAAATGAAAAGGAAGAAGATGGAGAAGCTGTCCGAGTTCTTTGGAGACAGGATCGACAAGAAAGTCCTGCAAGAGCAGAACCTAGTCTCGTCTTTCGACACTGCAAGCCTCGCGGAAGAGCCTTCGAAAGAAGATCAAGATAGAACAGACGCCCCCCAAACGAAAGATGTCGCTCAAAAGGCCCCCGAGACAGTCAATAATTTGACCACAAAGGAAAAGAAAATTCTTGCCGGTCGAGCGAAGAAACTCCGTGATGTGCTTGGGGAGAACATCGGGGAAGAACTTATCGCCAAATCCGTCACAGAGCCGCAAATGCTGAATTTGAGTCTCCTCGCTACGCCAACGGCGCTTACGGTCCCAAGAAGCAGCTCTGCCGCTAGTGATTTCACGTCGTCCGATACAGCATCGTTGAGCTCACCGGACGATGCAGTTCCAAGCTTGAACAGGTCAAGGTCACAGCGCCGACAAGCGAACGAGCCGTTGGGTCCTAAAGAGCAAAGACGAAAGAGATTGGAGAAGCTGGAGAGTTTTTTGGGTGAGAGACTAGATGTCAAGACCCTGGCTGAGATGGAAGCTCGGAGGCAGCTTTTGCTCAAGAAAAAGGTTCTATCAAACAAGCCGATGACGGCCAAGGATCGTGAAGTTTCGGTTTGTACTAAATTGTTCCGCGGCAGCGTTTCCTTTTATTAAATGCCGGCGGAACAGGTTCGTCGTTCCAACAAGCTGTCGAAGCTCTTTGGTCAAGTTATTCCCCCGGACCTCATCACAGGCGCGGAGGAAGCAATCGTGAAGCACCGCGCAAGCATTTTGGGCGTTTCCATGATCATCAGTGACGACAACCAACTTCTGGATCTGCTTACCACGGTTGCCAACAACGGAGAGTCCGACAGCCGCGCCGCCCAGGCAGCTGCCGCTGCCAAGCGGATAAGTATGACTGCCTCGACATCGTCTGGCTTCGCAGATGCTGCGTCAGAGACAGAGGAAGATGATGAGCTGGGTCCTTCACTTTCGAAAGAACAGAGGGCCAAGAAGGTCGCCAAGTTGATGAAGTTCTTTGGGGAAGGTGCGGATCCAAGTATCATCATCGAAAAGACTCTGTTCCAGGATATCGAGACGGTGAGTTGATCGTGTGGCATGTGATCGTCGGGCACATTCTAATCGCCTCTTTTTCTTATAACAAAACCAGTCCATCGAGGAAGACGTAGAAAACCCCGCGGACCGGAAAGCCCTCAAAGAAGAGCTTGAGGAGCTTCGACTGGAGTTCCGAATCCGTTCCAAGGAGCTACGACGTAGCATCGATTCTCAAAAGGACGTGCTCTTCAATACCTTTGAGTCTGCTGGAGTGGGCTCGGGGAGTAGCAGTAAAGCTGCTACGGATAAACATGGTCATTCGGACAAACTTGTGAGTTTGAGAGTTTATCTTTGCAATAAACAGAAGTATAATTGTCCCACCGCACCGGGAAAGCCCACCGTTTTCTCACAAGCGTCTATTGATCAAATGGGAAGCGCTGACGGGGCGGAAGGTGGCAGACAGAGGCAGGAGCCACCCATGTAAACATAGCATGTCTTTTGGATAAGCTATCAATAATAACGGGCGCTAATTCCTTGTTCGAACTGGCGAAAGGTTGGAAAAGAGAGACTCGAGAGTGACTTCGGACACAAGATTGACTGACACTTTGCGGAATCGCATTTAGCAGGATGGAGATCGTCTATGTCTACCAAAGGAAGCGCAAGGAGGTGAAACTGCATTATATGATGGCTTTTATGGGAGCGAGTGGTCGTCAACGTTCTTCCAATCATATGCTCCCATACCGGCGCTCCGCTCTTGCTGCCAATAGTACGGCAAGCAACCACTTTTCCGAGATAGGGAAACGATATTGTCGACGAATATACTACCCGACCCATCTCTTTCCCGGAATTTCGTCGTGAGGAATCCATCAAACACAGAAATGCAAGCGGGACCGGACTTATCAGAGCACGATGCGAACACGGAATCCGTGGCTTACGAGAGCCATGGTATTTTGCATTTGCAAGGCGGATGGCCCAAGGATGTCGATCCAACGGATGTAGAGCACACCATTCGTTATCGAAAGAAAGTTCGTGTACAGTTTCGGCAGGTGGAAGCTTTCTTCGTTAGTAAAAGTCACCATCCATTCGCTATTAGATCGAAAAAGATGAAGACTACGCCAGGGTTGTTCAAGAGCTTGGTGAAGTGAGTTCTGGGACCGACTAACCAGCGACCGGCTTTTACTCACCATATTATGACTAGACGGTCGAGCATTGTATCAAGCAAAACAACGCCATAGATATATACCAGGAGTACTTCTTGGACAATCAAGACGTTCTCTGCGCAGAGCCGGCGTCCGCCAAGTCTGTCAACGTGTTCCGGTGGGTGGAATTTCTCAAGACGCGCTTGCTGCACTGGAGCACCAGATCAATACCTTGTTACAGCGATCCAGCACCGACACCGAGACCGGCTTCTCATTTATCCTGGTACCCCGATTCTGGACACAAGCTCGCGGTCGCCTACAGCCCTCTTTCGTTCCAACATAGTACCCCTGCAAGCCTCGACAGCTACATCTGGGATGTAGAAAACCCCAACGCCCCTGATCAGACGCTCACGCCTCAAGGAAGTGGACTGGTTTGCCTCAAGTACAATCCTAAAGACCCTCATATTCTCGTGGGCGGTTGCTACAGCGGAACCTTGTGTGAGCTGTGATCAAAATGAAACCTAGACCCCGAACGAAGTCGATTACTGACGAAACGAATATCGTATTTGTGTTCGACTGTCATCCATATCACTTATCAAGCCTACTGGGACACCCGGAAAGGACCATACCCCGCCGACACAACACCTGTTGCCAAGTCACACAGGGACCCAGTGTATGGTATATCTTGGGTTCAATCAAAATCTGGAGCCGAGTTCTTCTCGTGCTCCACGGACGGACAAGTCCTGTGGTGGGACATTCGCAAGATGGACGCGCCCACAGAGAGCCTGTTGCTCGATCCTGAAAAGAATGGAACGGTAGTGGGTGGAACGGTGGTGGAGTTCGAAGCAACCATGGTGAGCTGAAGCGGCATTCCCAGGAAATATAATCAGCTCGCTGACTTGCGTCCTCTGGCCTAACCACAACCAGCCGACCAAGTTCATGGTGGGATCTGAGACGGGCTCCATTTTTCTCTGTAACAAGAAGGCCAAGTCCGCGAATGAGCGAATCCAGCACGTCGTTCCTGCTCATATTGGTCCGATATACTCGCTCCAGAGGAATCCGTTCTTCACGAAAAACTTCTTGAGCGTGGGTGATTGGACTACCAAGGTATGTCAGCTGTGTGTTGTTGAGCAATGCTTGATTGGTTCGGTAAAATTACGAGCGACTAACTGAGAACTTCGTGTATTTTCTAGCTTTGGTTCGAGGACATAAAAACACCCCTGCTGTCCACAAGACCTGCTGCATCGTACCTCGTCGACGCTTGCTGGAGCCCGACTCGACCCGCAGTCTTTTTCACAGGATCTATGGACGGCACGGTGGACGTGTGGGACCTGGCTTTCAAGCAGGGCGACCCTGTCGTGTCAGTCCAGGTTTGTCCACCGTGAAAGCGTGTCACGTCACCACCGGTGTTTCAACGAGCTTGTCTGCATAAAACTACAGGTGTCACCATCCCCGATCCACAGCGTCAAGGTTCAAGACCACGGCAAATTGCTTGCAGTCGCATCGAGAGATGGCTCAACAACGGTGCTCGAGCTCTCGGAGGGGCTCGCGAAGCTCCAAGGAAGCGAGAAACAGACCATGTCCGCCGTGAGTGGAAGGCGCTATAATCCCGTCTCATGCGATACTTTCAATACCTGGCACCGCAACGACCGTGCTCACAGATGTTCGAGCGAGAAGCCAAGCGTGAAAAAACCCTCGAAGCTGCCGCCCGAGAGAAGCGCCTCAAAGCACAACAAGCAGCAGCTCAGGGGAAGCGGCCCGGCTCCGGCGCTGCTGCTGCTGCAGAAGCGGATGCGGACGAAGAACTACTGAAGGAGCTAGAGGAGGCGGACAAGGATTTCTGGACGACAGTGGGGATCGTCAAGAAGCCGAATGCAGTCTCAGTTGAGGAGGGCGAGAAGAGGGGGGAGCAATGAGGTGGAAACGTTAGAAACAACCAGTGTAATATTGAATCAAACAGAAACAGCTTTTTTTCTAATCGTGGTACACTTTTACACATCCACTTGTACGTATTGTGTTGCAAAGATAAGGTATGACTGTAAAAAACGTAAGCACTTCCACGTACACCCTCACAACAAAATGCGATCCAACAAAACAACGTTGATCATGAAAAAGCAACGGTATGTGAATTGTCCATAAGCTCTCGGAGCCAAGTACGTGGTTACCCTCGCCGCCCACCAGCTCTCCCATTAAAGTAATCGCCATGTTCAAGCTCTCCCGCTCACCGCCTTAGCACATTTCTCCTGCAAGGAATCTTTTACTGAGCACCGTCCGGTAGTCTAGCCCTTGCGCCTTCGGGGCCTTCGCCCACCATCGCTGCGTGGACACTTCCGCTTCCTGGCCTGTTGATAGGCTTTCCCTCGGCGTCCTTGGACGATCCGCTTGAAGGCCTCTGAGCGGCACAGCGCTCGTACATGCGACGAGCGTACTGGTATACGAATTCCGCGTCGGGGCGGGAAGCGGGGTCGCTTTGGATCATCGAGGCGATAAGTGACCGGAGCTTTGGAAGATGTTGGAAAGGATTTAGGTGCGGGGCACACACGCTAACGATATTCCAAAACGAACCTCCTGAGAGTAAATGTCCGCGGGAAGCTCGGGGTAGTCGCAAACTTCGATCTTGCGGCAGAGCGAGTAGAGTGTCATCTTGTCGCCGTAGAATGGCGAATGGAGGGCGCACATCTCGTAGAGAAGACAGCCAAGAGACCAAATGTCTGATTTGAACGAGTAGCCCTTTTCTTCCATGCGTTCCGGCGACATGTAGTATGGAGTCCCGACTGTTGTGGGAGATAGCATCTGAGAACCTCAGAAGTCACGAAAATTTGTGGGAAGTTTACTAACCAAGCGAGTGAGCCTCCACGGTGTTCTGGCTGAAGAACCGGCCGAGCCCCAAGTCTCCAAGTTTCGCAACACCTTGAGCTGTGATGAAAACGTTCGCAGGTTTGATATCTGATGCAATAAGCATCGCGTCAATACAAGCATAGCCATGCGAGCAACGGAACTGGACTCACCTCGGTGCATAACACGTCGGTCGTGCATGTGAGCCAATCCGCCAGCAACTTGCACAAAGTACTTCCACACCGTTCGCTCGGGGATAAGACGGTTTTGAGCGCGGAAGTGCTTGATCATTTTCCCGAGGTCTCCGGCGTCGGCAAGTTCCAGGACGATAACCAGCTCGCGTGATTCCAAGAATGACTCGTAGTGCCGGACGACATTGGGGTGGTCGAGAGACTGTTTTGTGGGAGAAGTGGTCTTAGTTCGTTGCGAAGGAGGCTTTGAGAGAATTCCTTACCTTCAATAAGTCGATTTCCTTGATGCAATCAGCTCTCGCCTTCTCGTCAACCATGTCCCCCAAAGGGACACGTTTCAAGGCGACAATTGTTCCATCGTCGGACCTCTTGGCCCTGTACACGGTTGAAAACTGTCCTTTCCCGATTTTACGTTCGATGTGGTATACCACTTGCTGAGCCTGCCCGTTTGTCTGAGAAGCGCCAGTGTTTGGGGTAACGGACGTTTGGTCGTTCAGAGTGGCGTCAGAGGAAGGGGGGGCCATGGATGGTATCGCAGACGCTGTTGCAGCATTAGGAGGAAGTACGGAAGCCATGGTATAAGTGGGAATATGGGTAAGGGCTGAAGGAAGGAACCGAAAGGTGAGCGATGGAACAGAGAACGCGGTCTAGCGAGATTCCAGCCACGGTTAATGCGCCTGACAAAGCGTAAAGCTATTGAAATATCTTGAAATCCTTCCATCTGGTGCGCCATGGCGTCGAGCTTCGTTTGCGGCCACTTGTACGTGAGGACGCCGTCGCGCTTCCGACGCGCTTTCCTGGGAGATTATCACACCGCCTCAGCAACGCACAGTAGTAGAGCGTCGGGGTATAGGGTTCCGTCGGACAGAACGTGCGATCTTCGTGAAAGATCTCCCGCGCTCTAACAGCCTCCTTCTTTTGGAGCGTTGGCGAACACGTCTTCCCCTCTGCAACTTCGAGACGCCAGCTTTCAAAGCCTCTTTTGTCGTTCCTTCGCGCCATCCCCCTCTTCCAGTGGCTCCTTACCTGCGGTATAATGCTGGCGTAGATGGCGTCGCGCTTACTGGTGCACGAGGCGCGCTTAGCGATGGCTGTCGCAGCACGAGGGAGTCGACAGTTGACCTGGGGGCCGACGGAGACGCGCTCTGAAGGCGAAGTTTAGTTGGAACTAAAAGTAAAAGGAGGGCGGTGTTTTTGTACGTCAAAGCGCCAGCCCCTCGGCGCCACAGTTTGAGGTTGCGGTTGGAAGAACGATTTTCCGAATCCCGAGGGACCGTTTCATTCTTAGAAAATTGAAACAACGTGTTGTGGGACGGTCATCTCACCCGTTTGGCCAACGTAAAATGGGGGCCAATTCCGAAGGCTTGCGTACAATAATATCAAGTTTTGCGAGAAATACTATCGCAAGGCCGAACGTCTCGCAAAAAATTAAAAAAGTATAGGAGCGTCTCAGGTGGGGTTTCGGTAGTTTGTATTTGTAGATACGGAAGATGTGACGCAGCAGAACGTCACGATGGCGGAGAAATTCAGAGAAATCGAAGCAGCATGTTTCCCTCAGCATGTCTCCAAGCCAATGCGTCGCCCGCGTGACTTTGATGGTTGCGTTTCGCCTCCTCTTCAGACTGAACGCAAATCAGGAAAAATCTGGCAAGCTCAGCTCTATTGACTCGAGACGTCACAATGAGCTCACAAGCCAGTAGTGGAAAACCTTTTCTTCCAGCTCTCTTCATTTAATCCACGACGCACCAGGCCTGGAGTCTCATGCGACGCCTGACTTGGGTTGCTGGTCGTGCGGGTTCACCAAATCAAATCGTATAAATTACCTTCGACAATACCGACGATCCTTGGCGGCAGGCAGTCGCCCCCCACGATGCGCTCACGGACTGACGACTTGGAGATTGGAATCGGATGTTAGGGGGATGTCGAACTCGTATTAGATAACCGTTCTCTACCACCCTTCCCACTGAAATGTGAGAAAATTTTTAATAATGTTTTGGGGAGGGTTGAAGAGCTCTTTGATTTATTAGTTTGTGTTACCTCATTTCAGTTCATAAGTTGCACGACCGCAGCAACAAACAACATCACATGGAATCACTCCCTCTCGAAGTCTTACATCGAATATTCAGACTCATCCCTCCAACAACATTCTCCTCTGTCGTCCCATTCCTTTCCCATACTCTGCGAGATGCTTCCAATCGGGCCATCCCGGGCTGTACCGACCTTTCGCTCGCCAGTCAGTGTTCGGTTGAAGTGCGTTTCGGGAAAGTTACTCACGAAGAAAGAAGGGATCACTTTCGACTCAAGCGCCTGTTCCAAGCAGTTCGTCAGGCAGGGATGGAACGGTTGTATGGACATGTGCAGATATCGCAGTCCATCTAGAGATCCGTGAGATTTTGGAATACAGTAGCGTGGATGATTTCGAGGAATCGTCCAGGAAAAAATTAGTTACGAAGTCAACGAGGGCCCGGAAACTGCTCGTCGAGAACGCCAAAAACGTTCGCTTCATTTTCAAATATACAGATTTCACTCTATGCTCTTCCCCTCCGGTCTTTCCTTCATTGGACTGTAAAAGTGCGCGAAAAGTTATGGAACTGCTGACAGCCTTCGTCAGCAAGCACTGGGTGCATGATGTGGCAGTGAGGCAACAGGACACCTGCTTCGAGATGCAAAAATGGTATTCTGGAAATTTCATGGAGGTGTCACGGTTTCGAACCATCGACATTCCTTGGGATCAGTTTTTACGTGGTGCGATTACGAAGTTAGTCTTTTGTTTTCGAACCATCAAATCAAATGGATGAGTCCTTGGAATATGGAGGGGGAATTGTCGCCATTCTCGCTGTCCTTCATGGCTGTTTACAAGCGCAGTGACCCGCCCGGCATTTGTGATTGAGGAAGTTTTCGAGTCGGTTCATAAGCCACTACATTGGCGATGGCAAGTTTTCGAACCAGACGTGCAACTCTGGAGAGATGCAGGGAGGATGCGACAATGTGTTTAATATTCGACATGGAGAAGTTGGCGCTAGAGAAGTGTGTTTTGTTGCGCTGGTTGACGTGTTGATAGTATCCACGGATATGTGTCCGAAAATGTACGTGTTTGTTGGAGTAGAGGTTGGCAATGATGTGTTGAATTTGAATTTTAATGCTCTGTTAAATTTGTCTTTCGCACATCACTTCCGCGATTGTCCGAAAACGATTCAGTGTGCAGATGTTGAAAAGAAAATGCATTTTGTTACTTCACTTAAGGAGACCACATCACTGTCATTCAATCACGCTCTCTCCTAGCCGCGATCGCATCCCGTAGAAGTTCTGTATCGATATTCAAGCTCCTTCCGCCAGCGACATTCTACTCCGCCGTCCCGATCCTCTCGCGCCACTTTTGGGATGCTTCGAGCCAAGCGATCCCAGGATGCCCCGACCGCCTGCTCGCCATCATTTGCACAGTCAGATTGCGTCGTGAGAGGATTAATCTCGGGGTGACGCCTGATCCTCTCCGGGTCAAGTCCATGTTCGAATCAGTTTCGAGAGCCAGCGCGGATAGAACAGGAACAGGTACATGGACGTGTGCGGATATCGAGGTCGACTTGGAGATCAATGAAATTGTAAATCATGGCGGCGGGGGCGTTGAAGTTCTGGAGGAAATGACCCGACGAAAAGCAGTGGCGATTTCCCCTCCCTCGAGGAAACGGCTTGTAGAGCTGAGGAGGGACGTTCACTTCGTGTTCAAGCACGTAGACGTTTCGCTGTTTACCCTTCCGTCTCGTGCTTTATTGGACGGTCAGAGCGTGAGGAAAGTGGGTGAAGAGGTTGCTGCCTTGGTCAACAAACACGGGGTGCGTTCCATCGCCTGCCTACAGGCAGAAACGTGCTTTGAGGTTCGAAAATGGTATCCTGTAGCATCAATGTTCGCTTGGATCAGTTTTCATCATTCCAGACATCGGAATATGTAACGGCACTCGATATCCTGCTTGCCATGTTCCCGAACGTCTCACGTTGGAAACAGAAATCACATTACCTAGTATTGCGTCCGCAGATGAGCTCATTTGCTGCATTCCTGACGCACTCAGGAGAAATATAACAGTCTTGCGGGAATCGAGCGGCATACCGTTGGACCTGGAGGAGGCTGGCGAGCACTTGAACATTCGACATCTCGCCCGCGTTTTTCGGTGTCTTCATCGGATATCACATGTGTCGTTTACCGATAAATCCTGTATGACCTCTCCTTAACCCTCCACACCAGCGCCACCGCAACAAATCCAGTACTTCGGCCAACTTGAATCGATCGCTGTTAGAATCGGTACCATTAGTGCACTGGATTTGGAAGACCTTGGCCTCAACTCCAACAGAGTCTCGCGCATGCTGGACGGGCTCGTCAACCACGCACCACGCTCGAAGGAGGTCGTACTTATCTTTCAACATCTTAATTCGTCCGAATGAGCCCTTGGAGGGAGCCAACGCCGCCATTCTCGGTCTCGTCGACCAGCTTTTTGTGGTAGCAGCGACCCGCTTAACGTTTGTCATTAAGGAGGTCATGGAACGCGTGCGGAAGGGTTTCGACCAGTGGACGGACGTCTATCAAACAAGGCGAGATACTGGAGAGGTGCAAGGAAGGTTCAACGAGGGGCTTGGTACTGGACCTGGAGAAGCTGGCGGTAGTGCGGGGTGTTCCATTGCGTTGGTTGAGATGATAAGGACTTCATCAGCAGGAGGACAGGATGGACGCGAGATGCCATATTGATAACACACTCATCTAAGGAGCAGTATTGTTTCATTTGAATGGTCCTTGCTGGCCAGGTGATCTCTATTGTGCATCTTCGCAGCGCGGACGTGCGGTGTCTTTGAGGTCTTTGAAAGACATGATATTTTAATGATAGTATCTTCTTCTGTTGGTTATTAATTGTGCCGCGTGGTAAAAAGAAGCAATATTGAGTAGGTTCTCCATTGCGTGGTCGTGTGGCGGTTCATTAGCAGTGCCGTAGCATATTGGAAACACCCTTCATTCGCCCGAACTCTTTCCAACCATCGCCAGGAAGGGAAGGAGTGGACTGGAAGAAAAAGCAGCGTTTCGCTTGCACTCGATCGGCGCCATGGCTGGACATCCGGATGCCGCGGACTCCGACGCGACTCCGGACATTCTCTCGTCCAGATACAACACCATCTCCGAGGCCAGCCAGTTCGCCACGCTGGGATCGCTGCCTGAATTTGGCACCAACTTGGAAGGGATTTCTTCCCTGGTGAACACTTCAACCCAAAATCGAAATCGCCAGAACAGTTCTTCTGATCGTCGGCCGACTTCCCCGAACTCCACGACCACCGCATTAAACGCTTCGCCTAGCACTCTGACTCGGAGTGAAATAACGTTCGCCCCGTCACCAGTGGGACGTTCGGACGACGGCCAGCAATCAACTTCTGCTGGTCGCACAGCAAACTCTAAATCTCCACCATTAGCACAGACTTTCCGCAGCGGTGGTGTTAGCAGTGGTGGTCGACGCGCCTCCGCGCCTAGCGTACTGGACTTTGACGAAGATCTGGCCCCAGGGGATATTTTTGGCTTTGGGTCGTCACTTCGGAAGAGACCCCAAAAGAGTTCAACGGACAAGGCGCCGTCGGCCAGAACTGGCCTCCTGAAGGACGAAATAGTAGGTGTCTGAGCTGTGTTACTGGAAATGTGTTCGAACTCAAGCTGTCCGGTCGTAACAGATCCCCCGGACCACACGATGGGCGTTGATGTCTGGCATATCTCTGGCTATACTACAAACACTGTGCACCACGGTATTTGCATCCGCTGTTACGGCCACCCTCGGGACACTGGAGCGGATAATCCTGAAGAACTCCTCCAATATACCGGTGAGTCACTGCCCCCCGTTCCCATTTCGTTTCAGAACCCGTGCCGATCTCCTCGTGCTTCTTTCACACACACAGGAGTATGAGTATCTACCCAGCTTGACTCTCCTCCTCTTCTCTTGCCTTGGCGTGTCCCTGTTTCGCTTCTGGATCTACCTAAGCGCAATATCGACAGGGAACCAGTTCGAAATGTACGTGAAATCCTCTGGCGCTACCACACCTTCTGCCCGTCAGCCAATGATCCGGACTCATTAACTAGGATTGGCCACGCGCTTCTAGTCCTCGCCAGCATCGTCCTCTCCGCTCTCGTGACCGTCCACGAGATTTCCATCCACGCCGACTACGAAAGAACCTTTCCCGATCTCCCCATCCAGATCTTGAATGACCGCGTGCGCAACATCACGATCGTGAACAGCGTCGTCGATGTGGCCGCGGGTGTCGCGTGGATTCTTATTGATCTCCGCCTCTACTTCCACTTGGGCTGGAGGATCTATTGGCGGTATGGCGCCGACCCGAAATCAAAGCGTGAGTCGTTCGTGGTTGGAATCGAAACTCTAATTCCAAATGAGGATGCTGATCTTGTTCTTGCTCTTGCGGCCGCTGGCCTTGGCTTTTGACCGGGAGAGCAGTCCGACACTCGTTCATCCACGTCTTCCAAGTCTTGCTCAAACTCACCTCTCTCGTCCTCGTTCTCAACGTGTTCTATTTCTACATCCTCGTCTACATAAGCGGGGTATTTTTCCTCCATCCGAGCACGTCAGGGATGTATCTGTTCATCTTCGTCACCGGAGCGGCCGTCGTGTATGTGGTAGGGTCCATCGCGGTACGTTGACGCGCAGGTGCAGGGGTTGGCACTTGCCGGAAGGTCGACTCGGTTTCCCACCGCTGTGACATGACTAATCGTGTTCACTTTTACTTCTTCAGGGAACACAGTACTCACCCGCCTACATGATCTTCTTCTGCCTCGCCACCTGCGTTGAAATAATCCCACTCGTCCAATGCGCATTCTCCCTTTTTGATTTTGTGAACGAGTCTCCCACATCATTGCGACAAAAGGCGCTGCCTTTTATTGTCATTCCACGTGATTATTTAGTTCTGACCTTGCGTTCTTGAGTATCTGTGGAGCCACTCAACATGTCTGCCGCCACTGTTCCCCGTTGTTTTTCCGCATTGCCACATCGAATACCTTGCACCTGCCACATCAACGTGATCCACTTACTTGCCACACAAATATGACGACCAAAGAAATCCTCGCGGTTGTTTTCATGCTCGCCATGGTCGTTATTGGTGGAATAAATACCCGCCTGTTCTTCAAATACCCTCACGCGGGTGAGTTTGTCAAAGCACTTTGATGATTTCGTGCGCTTCATTAAATCGCCATTAACACCATGATCCGTGCTCTTTCCTTGCAGGTCCGAAAGAACGACACCTCTCGAACGTCGAATGGACGCTTGCGTAGCGCTCTACCCCGTCAAAAAATTCGCCTAGTGTGTACATATCAGTATTTATGAATGTATCTAATGTCAGATGAACGCCACGTATTGTGTATTGCAAAGTCCAGAAGTCGCTTATAATTATAGTTTGAGTTACTTCATTATTGTGACCACCGAAAGGGAACGACTCTGCTTCATTCTGTTCACTCCGGCCAGCATCACATGGAATCACTCCCTGTCGAAGTTCTGCATCGAATATTCAGACTCCTTCCGCCGGCGACATTCTACTCTGTCATCCCCATCCTCTCTCGCTCTTTTAGGAATGCGTCGCACAGTGCTATCCCAGGCTGTCCAGATGGGCTACTCGCCATCGATTGCACAGTCAGATTGCGTCGCGAGAAGATTTTTCTGGGGGTGACTCCCGATCCTCTAAATTTTAAGTCCGTGTTCGAAGAGTCTTCGGCAGGACGTGATGGAACGACCATTTGGGCATTCGCAGATATGGACGTCGACTTGGAGATCGAGGATATCGTGAACTACAGTGGCGGGGATGTGTTGGAGGAACTGTCGAGGAGAAAAATGATTAAGAGTTCCCCCCGACTGGGAAAACTGTTTGCGGTGAACCGAAATGAGGTCTATTTCGTGTTCAAGCACGTGAATTTCTCTTTGGTTCATCCATTTTTATTTCACAGCAGTTTGGACAGTCGAAGTGTGAGCATAGTCGTTGGAGAGATTATCTCGTTTGTCGATAAGCACAGAGTCAGAGATGTCACCTGCAGGCAGATTCAAACCTGCTTTGAGATGGAAAAAT
The DNA here is from genome assembly GCA_001574975.1 of Gonapodya prolifera JEL478. NCBI lineage: Eukaryota > Fungi > Monoblepharomycota > Monoblepharidomycetes > Monoblepharidales > Gonapodyaceae > Gonapodya > Gonapodya prolifera. The sequence goes on along the minus strand of KQ965752.1, from coordinate 313,519 downwards.
GGCATCCTGGGCGTGTTATGGCGGGGGTCACCATTCTTCGAACAACGAACATCCGTTTGGACGAGGTTATGCCGATTTCTGCGTTTGCAGCGACGCTGGAAATCCTGCTCAGAATGTTTCCAAACGCCGACACTTTGGAGACAGAGATAAGGGTTTTCAGTACCAGTGCTGCAGACAAGCTCATTCGATGCATTCCGGACGCACGCAGGAGAAAGATCACATCACTGCGGGACTGGAGTCGCATACCTTTGGATTTCGATGACACTAGTGGAAGTTTGAACATTTTGCACCTTGCTCGAGTATTCCCCAATCTTCAACGTCTATCGCATGTGAGGCTCAGCTCCACTTACAGCTCCTCGATAACGTCCCTCGAACCCTTAGCATCAGAGTCACCCCAGTCAATCCAATTTGACCACCTTGAATCAATCACTATCGAAATTGATTCCACTAACGCACTGGACTTCGTGAAAGTTGGCCTCAGTTCCAAGAGAGTCTCCCTGATCCTGGATGGACTTGCCAACCACGCACCACTACTGAAAGAGGTTGTTCTCATCTTGAAACTCTTCATTTGTCCTGGGGAGCCCTTGGATGAGCCGAACGCCGCCATTCTTGCAGTAGCGGACCAGCTGTTTGTTACAGCTGTCACCCGCCCGACGTTTGTGATTCAGGAGGTTATTGAATCGATTGACCATCAAACAGAGATCTTTGAGACAAAGCGGGAAACGCTAGAGGGATGCAGGGAAGATAAGACCAAGATGTTGATACTAGATCTGGAGAAGTTGGCGGTTAAGAGGGGCGTTTTTTGGCGCTGGTTGCGGCGATAGTGACCGAGACAGTGCTCGGATTTGCCAAAGTATTATTTCGAGATTTCAATATGTAAGGAGGATAAGGACATGATTCTTCAGTATTTCTTTATGCTTCTCCGTGCTCGAGTGTTCCACCTGTTAGCGGCAGAATGCAACACGGTCGGGCACTCTGGCTGCTGGTTCATTTCCTGCCACCGTCACATGGAATCATTGTCATTTGAAGTTTTGCATCGAATATTCAGCCCCCCCCCCCCCCCCNCCTGCGACATTCTACACCGTCATCCGCGCTTTTCAGAGTGTCACATACCTCCATTCAAAGTAGGTAACGATAGTTTCTGGTCGAAAGATGTGCCTGATGACTCAAATTTTGTTTGATAAGAGACGCAGTATTTCCAGCAGGGTCGGAAAATGTTACGGCGATTTGTTCATTTTGTTTGTTCAATAAGAAACTGAAGAGTTTCTAAAACACTCGCTCGCCACCCCCGATTTCCCGCCCCACGTTTCCTCAACAAACTTCTTTTTGCCTTCCAAGCTATGGGCGGAACTTGGCCCACAATTAAAATTTATGTCAGACAAGAAAATTTATCGCCTACCATAGAAATTTCCCCTTCATAAGAAAAGTTTTCCTTCTTTCGAAAATTTTTCGCGTTCCGAAAACATTCTCCCGAGGTCATGCAAAATGTTCTTGTCTGACATAAATTATAATTGTGGGCCATATTCCGCCCATACCAAGTACACGGTCGTCCATTCAGTTTTATGCATCCTTCACAAAAGTCTTTCGCATCCAACCCGTACGATGATGCTTTGCAACCCAATGAGGCGATGGTCTGGGATATCAGGATGGTTGAATCGGTTCACTCCGAGAATCGTGCATAGATTTATCATGTTGGATATCAAGAAGCGACAACAGATGCCACCCAAGCAGAAGAGGACTGTCGTCAAGTGGGGGGTGCACCGCCACATGGTACTGCGACATGTCATATCAGCCACGCTCATCAGAGGTATGATCTTATAGAACTATTGTTTATCTCAAAATACCAACCCCCATACCATATTAAATTATGTTGTTGTGGAGAATGCCAGGTGTCGGATCTCTCGCCATTATTCTGCGACTGGGCCACGGTCAGACTTTGGCTGGGCGGTTTGCAAGGTGGAACTCTTCGCATGGCACTGGTCGATACGAAACCCAGAAAGCGAACATAATCCGTTGAACAGAAAAGATGAAATAAGATGCACTGAAGAGTTTCCTTCTGCCTCTCGCTGGCATTCAATTCCCCAAACACTGCTCCAGTCGCAATCGTCATGTCTACCGTCGGGATTGGCACGGAACTGGACGATGTCGGGCTTGGGTGGACGCCGGGGAAGCCAAGCTCCGCGTCTGCATCGGGCACGTCGTCTGCATCTTCAGGCGGGTTGGGTGCTTGCCGTGGAAACGGACTCTGGCATTGCAAGAGACCCCACTCATCATTTTCATCTATTTGGTGTGTTTGTCTTACAGCCACCAGCGGAACCACATCGGGTCCGCCGACCATGGAATCTTCATCATCGCGATCGGGTTGGTCGTGGTCGGCCTGGTCTCTGCTCTCATGATCCTCCTCGTGATTTACCTTCGGCGCATAATTGTGAGTTCTTCCTCACGTCAGCCGGCAGTCCTTGAGCGACCTCAATGTATTTCAACGTTCCTCACTTATTTTGACGCAGCACACACGCACACTCCTCGCACCTCTGCGCGCCCAAAACCCCTCCCTCTACTGGCGCGTTCTCTTCTCCAACGACGACCCATTGCTCGCCGCTCTCGGACACTCCGAACCTCGAGACCTTGCAAAAACTGGATACGGAGCTGCTGCGACGACCTGGATCGGACGAAGACATCACGGGGGAGTGGAACAAGTCAAGAAACGTCCAGTGAAGCGCCAAGTGTATATGCACAACCGTTCGCACTGGCGCAGCTTGTGACTCGACTCGGACTGACGCGGACAATGCGGGCGCGGAGTGATGTTGAGATGGGCGGGGAGCTGGGACAGTCAGCGCAAGTCGGTCGTGATGCGCGAATAGATTCCAGCGAAAGCCCTGCGCCGTCTTCGCGGTCGAGTGGAGAGTTGGGATGGGTGATGCTTGTGCATTCGGTCGCGCGGTAGGATCACAAGTGAACGGACAGCGATAGAAAAGTTTGGGCCTTAATAAATTTTCGGGAGCTTTCGGGGGTGTAGATGTATGTTAGAGACATTTATAGATCCTTATATCATTGTTCCTCAGTGTGAAGTTTTACATGAGCAATATTTGTTCTCGTGCCGCCGCTTTTCAATCGCATATCGAAGGTTTTTGTTTTTCGCTAATCATCACATCATTCACACACAGACAAAAAGGACGTTGCTGCACTGTGATCCTTTTTGAAATCTGAGCCTGCGCAACTGAACTCTTTTCGCAGTTTCCGAGCATTTTTTTTTTTTGATAGAGGCCGTAATGTTTGCAAAAGAGACACAAATTATGACATCTGACATCAGGTTCACTCGAAATTGAGCATTTGTGCCACTTCAGATTTAAATGTCAACTGTGTTTTCATCATCCCACAATGCAATTTGAGAAAATTCTAGACTCTGGTGATCTACGCTTCAGCAATATGGCACACCTTGCGCCTTTCTCTCTTTTTTCTTTTCTTTCTTTGCAAATTTGAATTGGCATGGAACAAATGTGATGCTACCTTGTACTTACGTTTTTTTGCACGACGCATATCAATACCATTCGCATCAATTTTCTACTCTGGTGTCATGATGTCCAGGCGGGTTGTCTTGCATGGCAAGAGTCAGATAACATCTCTTTTAATGTTTTGTTCGGATGGTTTCACGTAGTGGATGTGAACCATGCATCCAATTCAGCGGGCAACTCCGAAAACAAAATTCTGTCATGCCTTTCCAAATGCCATGGTCATTGTTAGTTCATGCCCAAATTTACCTTGAATTCGTGTCAGTGGAGCAGAGCCCCCATTCATAATTTGGGACTCTTTTTGACCAAAGTCGTCACGCTTGTCAGAGACAGTACTGACAGAACATCAAAAGCCCTCCACTCCGGGTTTGCACTCCACAAAACAACAGCTTAGCTTGGAGCTGGCGGGTAAAGCCCACCCTCCCTTTTGCACTGACCCGCCTCAGCCCCACGTTATAGATATCTTATTTCTGATCTTGATTAACTAACTGATGTGATATCGTTAAATACTGACGCTAGGACGCATGCAGTGCATGCAGTGCTTGTGATGTCACCTTCTTTTACATGACCGATCGAATGCCACGGTTTTCAAATACGTTTCGCTTGATATTCTGAACTGCGACTCCGTAACGCTTATAGTCGACGCGTTCCCTCCAGGTTTTTTGTACCTGATTTCGCGCGTGACTAACGAAGTGATCGTGTCGACATCCAAGACGTCATCATCTGCCTTGACGAGGAAGCAATGCATTTCCATTCTTGCTTTTTCCCCCTCATTCAAAATCGTTTACATGACGGAGCGAAATGGTGTTATTGTTTGCAAATGTACGTGAACGTGGAATCCATACCCCGCCTCTTGCAGTGTTTTCTCCTCACTGATACCCCCGGGGCCCCCTTTCCCACATCGCTTTCACATTCAAGCTCACGGAAGCCGCCTCATCGTTTTGCCAAATAAGTGCACATTCTCATTCCCCAACCTTTTCAGTCTGGCAACATTACAAATTCACACGACCGTAGCTTCGCCACCGAGGTGATCCTGTCCGGTCTCGCGAAGTCGAGAGGTCATTCCCCGAGCTACCACCACGCCCCACACGCCTCCACGCTTCCACGCCCAGACGAAGCACACCCTCTATTTCACTTCCTTGACGGGCACATCTGGTGTAACTCGGAAGAACAGAGGATGGACGCGAGAGATGGAGCGCGGGTAGCGATAGGGATGTACAGAAGAACACGAGGAGAAAATATGAGACACAGAGGTCGAGCGCAACGCACCACTCCACACCCATCCCCCCTCCCCTCACTGCTGTTGATGAACTGAGCACTTAGGTCTTGGGTTCGCCCAGCTCCGCGAGTAACATTTCGCTCCGCGGTCACTCGCCTCCGGTGGACACCTCTGTCAATTGATTATCCGCGAGCAACATTCCGCTTTGCGGATCACTCGCCTCCGGCGGACTCCTCGGTCAGCGCCTAGCGGCGCTTAGGCCTCGGGCTCCCTCCTCCGGCCTCGACAGGCCTCCGTCAATCGCGGGGCTCGACTCCACTTCACTCGGCACTTCACTCCATTTCGCCTCCATCCCCCCCCCCCAACCCCAATCAAACTTGATCCTCACCAGGCGGCAAACTCTGCCTCAATTTTTCTGCCCTATCCGCGTCGGTGACGATGAGCGTGTAGAGGTACCGCGACCCGCGCACCTTAAATTTGGTGTTGGCGGCGGTTTTCTTTATCCGGACGCCTGGTGGTGGAACGGATGGGGGTAAGAGAGGCAAGGGGGAAGAGACAGGAATGAGAGGGAGAAAGGGGAAGGGGAAGAAGGGAATGGACGTACCCTGAGCACCCTTGCGGGAGGCGATGAGGAGGAAGTCTTTGATTTCCTTGACTTGTTTGGGCTGGTGGAGGGCGGGAGGTCGTAAGTGCGTTGATCGGAGCGGGGAGAGATGGGGGAAAATGTCAGAGTTGGTCGAAAGTATGTCGTGGCTGGCATGTGCACGCTGATCGCGTAGAATCCAGCCAGCACTCTGCCGTCCGACCCAACGTTCCTCTAATTTCTCCCATTAGTCATTGCGCCAGTAGGTCTTCATTTATTGAATGTTGCGTTGTGTTGCCGTCCCGTCATCGCTCAAGGAGCAGACAGCACCACCACCCATCCATCCCGCACACCACGTCCACCAACGCCGTCCAGGCCGAGGCCAGATATTCCATCTTCCGTATCAAAAAGGTCTACGCCGTTTCCGCGTGCCATGTACCGTCGCAACCGATGGATGGATGCCCTTCCAGTTTCCACTGAGTCGGTCCTCAATGTCCATACTCGCGATTCCAGCCCAAAAAAAAGTCCAGAAGGACACAGGCTTCCGAGCGTGCACTCCCCACCGTTCGCTGCGACTCACCATCGTGTGCGGTGTCGATAAACAGACAAGAGTGTGTTCAGCACAAATCGGAGGTGGCCCGTGCGTACCGCAGCAACTGCACTTTCTCCTTTGAATTCTCCCTCATTGTTCTTCGTTACGGATCACTGAACATGGTTTCCTTCGGTGAGAGCGGATTCCTGCTACAATGTGTGACCCCTCGCTGACCACCTCGACCCCCATCCCGTCTTCCTTCGTTGCTCCATCCTTAATCACTCCAGTGTGTGGTGAGCTTCTATCCCATTCCAGCGCGTTCCCCCATCGCATTTTAACTTAATCAACTTCACTACCCGCACCTGCCATCCTCGCACTCAGACACCTGCCAGGAAACCATCAAGAAACCCAAACTCGACCAACACGCCCAACGATGCTACGGCGCCGCATTCTCCTGCATCGACTGCGGGGTGTCGTTCCCAGGGCCCAAGGAGTACAGGGCGCATTCGAGCTGTATATCGGAGGCGGAGAAGTACCAGGGCGTGCTCTATAAGGGACCCAAGAAGGGGCAGCAGGGGGATGGAAAGCGGAAGAAGGAGGATGACGCAGTGAAGGCGAATGGACAGAAGACCGAGGCTGAGGCCGCAAAGGACACTCCTGCGTCGGAAACGGCGACAGCTCCGCCGCCGCCTGCTGTCGACGATTCCTCGTCCGAGTCTAAGAAGAAAGAGAAGGGGGAGAAGAAGGAGAAGAAGGAGAAGAAGGAGAAGAAGGAGAAGAAGGAGAAGAAGGAGAAGAAGGAGGAGAAGGAGAAGAAGGACAAGTCGAAAGACAGCGGCAATGGCAAGGACGCGACGACTGCCCCGCCCCACCCGCCGCCAGGACCGGAACCCATCATGGCCCAGTTGGCGAGGTTGAAGAGCGCCGAGGCGGAGGCGGAGAAGACGGGCGGGGATAAGATGGAGGTGGATATGGAGGAACCGGCCAAGGGAAAGGAGGAGAAGGACGGCGAAGGCGGGAAGAAGGATAAGGTACGTGTTCGATTCGGTGCCCGGTGGTGCGATGTGGGCGTGGGTTTGTGATCGCAGTTGCGGTTGGTGAGGGACGGGGCGGGACGGGGTGTTGTTGGTGGACGTGGAGCGTGGAGTGAAGAAGTTGGAGCAGCGGCGGCTTGACACGACGTTTCGCTCGGGGTGCTTCTGAGCAAAGTTGATCATTCACAGATCGCCTTGAGCTGTTCGTTTGGGAGAGGTTCACTGCCTGCGCGCACCACTCTTTCTTCACACTGATACATTCTTCTTCCCGGATAGAAACGTAAACGGGACAAAACCACCGCCGCTACTACCCCCGCCACTGATGAGGACGACGCGCACAAGACCAAGAAGAAGAAGAAATCAAAGTCCAAGTCCGAGCCGAAACAGGTGGATCCAGCACTCGCGGCGGCGGTCCTTGCCGGTATTCGCGACGTGCTCAAAACGGTACGTTGTCACACTCGCGTACCTCAAGCGCGTTCACTTCGTCTCAACCTCCCATTCCTTCCCCCCCCCCCCGCCCCCCGGCATCCCTTACCACAGTCCAGCACCCCCCTCCCCCTCTCCACCCTCCGCACCCTTCTCACGTCCCGCATCTCCTCCGAGCGCGGGATCTCGGAGGAAGAGGCGGGAAGGGCGTTTGATGAGGGTGTCGTTGTGGGGTGGCAGGATGGGAAGACGGTTGTTGTTGGGGTGTAGCGGGGGAAGGGTGTGGGATGTAGATCGTAGAGCTGAATGTAGATTGTAAAGCGGGTGAATGCATTTTATTTATGGCCTCGACTCACGCGGCTCGTTTACGCTGGTACTAATACTATGGGACTAATCTGGACTGAAATCGCCGCGGCGGACCCATACCGGTAAAATTCAACACACATTTTCAGGAGAAATGGAGGTGAAAATCGCGGAGGAGCTGAGAGCATAATGGAAGAACGGGAGGACGGGCACAGAAAGGCGATTGGGGAGGCTCGACGATGTGGATCAACGCAGCTGCAGTCGCCCACGATCAACTCCTCTACAAGGAGGCATCCGAATCCGCTGCGAAATTCTGGTCGTTTACGTTCCTCACGCTGCTTGGTTTGACTTCCCCAGCCGAGAAGGCGGCCGTTCGAAAGATCCTTCCACTTCTCTTGGCGAGCGCAGTGGGACGAGAGCACGCCATCCACGCGTACCGCTCACCGACATCTGGCAGATGCCTGGATACATTCGGTGAATTGAAATTAAGAATCAGCATCCTCGTGGAACCTTCTCTCAACCTGCTCCCTAGATTCATTCAGGCAATGGCAAACTCACTCCACACGGCTCTCGTAGACATGCTGAAGATTATGCCACATGAGGAGTCCCCCCTCGTTGTGCAATTCAGGGATGATATGAGCATTTTGGCGAGGCTCACATCACCTGAAATGTCCCTCGAATCCGGGACTTATTATGCCGAAGTTGTGGGGAGCAACCAAAATTTCTGCTCTACCATTCTTCTGGCGGCTCAGAGTGTTGGGAAAGGGAGGTTCAAGGAACAAGTGGAATCATCTCTCGCAGCCTACTATTTCAGTGAGGTAGCCCTCAAGTCGCGGTACGGCTTCAGCCTTCCGCTTGGAGAACTGTGCTGGACCAGTGACAAAACAACAGACGAAGTATCTATCAGCTGCATTCGATCCCTGTGGAAGAGGAGCTTGCGAACCGAAGATCTTGAATCCGTGTGTGCTGCAGTCGGCTGCACCAACCTCGCCCCGAAGAAGACATGCGTTCGCTGCAAAATGGCCATGTACTGCGATGCCACGTGTCGGGAGGCGCACTGGTCGCTGGGTGGTGTGCAGGGAGGACTTTTGGAATGTCGAAGGAGTGGCAGACGTGGATCTGGAGTGATCTTCCTTCGTTTCGGTAGAACTTGGCACTGGTGTGCAAATGACACCAGCTGGGAAATGAACTCAAAGCTTCTGAGGTGATGCTGCACGTGGAAGCAAGTATATGAAATAAACGTCGCGGTTGGAAAAGTTACGGCATTTGACATTGCCGTTTTCCCGTCAAATGCCGTTTTCCCAAGAGTTTGCAAGCACGAAGAAGGCATATACTTCAACGTATGACATAGCATTACAACTACTGTTCCGTACAATAATAAATCTCGAATATGTTCATTTCGAAAGTCCCGCTTCCTTCGACCTCTCCCATTCCCCAATTACATAAAAACAACGAATCGGACATACCCCTTGGGGCCTTTCCCGACATGTACATTTTACACGGCGGGCGCCGCAGTGAGGCCTTCCGATGCAGCCTCGACGTGCTCGACTGACTTTTCGACGCGCACGCGGTTATGGAGGAGCCAGAACCCGAAGCCTGCCTTGGCGGACATGTCCATGAGGGCGTAGCTTATGTGATAAAAGGTGATAAAAGGAGAACTTGCTGTGAAAGGAACCGAACAACTCACAGTCCTACCTCCAACTCCAGCGAGATCGAGTTGGTCCCCTCAGCCAAGATCCAAACCACGGGGTAGATGGTCCACAAAACCAGGGTGAGAATGGCCAGCTGGTCGAACAGCTTGCCGAGCGCTTGCGACTTGGTGGCTGCTAGGCCACGCACGGGGTACAGCAGCTCGTAGAGGATCCCGATGTACGCGACGGAACCGAAAACGAAGTAGCCCCATTTGTAGTTGTCGGTGGCGAGACCGCCTGGATGGGAAGGGAGGCGAGGTTAGTTAGTTGTCGAGCGAGGGGCGTGAAAGAGCGGGCATTGAAGGACTTACCAAAGAGACCGGTGACGATCATGATCAAGTCGAGGAAAATGGTCCACGTTATGCGGACTTTGTCGGCGCCGGCGAGGAGGAGAAGATCCAGAAGAAGAAGCGGGGTGGTGAGCGTCCAATCGATGTCTGTTGGGCGCCAAGGATCTTGTTAGTGATTAACAACGGGTTTGGGGGCGCATCTCCAACTCACATCGAGCATAGTAGAAGCTCCGCGGGCCAGCCGGAACTGTTCCGTAGTCAGCAGCCATGGTGTAATCTGCAAGTCGATTCCGACGTCATTTGATGATTGGTTCCGACAACGTCAAACTCCACGGAGGGAACTCACAAGCAATCGCAGCTATCGTCGTAATTGCAGCTGTGATGTAGTGGACCTCACGTTGGTGGGATGGGAGACGCGTGGCCAGAAAGAAGAACCAGCTCGACGAGAGGGTGAAGACTCCAAAGACGATCCAGAAAAAGATATGGGCTGTAGTGGATACCATTGTGTCGATGTTTGGCTGGTAAAAGGAAGAGCTGGTGCCGCGGGAGAATCAACATGGTCAGAATCGAACGATCGTCGTGTTTGTGCAGCCAAACAAGACGTTGAAGAAACTAAGCAGGCACTTCACTACGCGTGACGTTGGGATCTCAAAAAGAGATACCACGATCTTGCCTTCCCTCACGGTTATCGACACGATTCCAACCGAGCGTGTCGTCGTGGATCTGCCACTCACGTTTCAGAGTACCGTTGGACCACTTCGAAATTGTTTCCGGTGGTGAAGAAAGCCTGCATTTCTTGGTTTCAGGCCTTCAGAAATTGGATCTTACGCTGTTGAGAATCTCGATGCCTGGATCCAAGCCTGTGTGAGAGGATGAGGATCGATGCGGTTTCGCATTCCCTCAAAAACGTGTCTGGCCACAGCGACTTTTGTTTTCCGCGGAGAGAAAACCCTTTCTTGGCTCTCTGTGTACGTATTTCCTGAAGCGCGCTCCACAGGCGCTGGTAGTGCAAGAGTGTAGCGTGTCGATGGTTCAAGGAGAAGGCGAAAGACATGGAACATTGGCTCGCGTCATGGGAGACAGGGACAACCTTTCGATCGTGGCCACGAGAATGACCGGAAACGACACCACGCAGACATTTCCACATTCATTTCAAGTCGCTTTTTCATCAGAGGATAAAGGGATTTTGTCGGGCAGCGCGAATTTCGCACACGTGAGGTGGCCGGCACAAAAGGTTCCGAAGATCGGGCACTTGGAAGCCGCACTGTTTACGCGACAGATGCTTGACGCTGGAGCAGCAGGAGTTTGATTGGGAGGAGTAGCACGTTAAGCGGATTAGGGTTCCTAGCTCTGAAGGTCGGTTTGCCGTCCGCAAAAATAGCAAACACAGTAAGCGAGATCATGGTTTTGGACCACAAAGGCCCGCGTATAAACAAATGATTTTCCACGCATCTACGTGCCTGGTTCCGTGGGGTCCTTCTTCTGAGACGCGGATGGGTGCTTCAGCGAACTAAGGCGAGGAAAAGCAGTGTACAAATGTGCGCGCAAGTTGGAAAATATGATATGACCGTACGACCAGGTGAATGGACGGCTGAAGTCCTGGGAGAAAGAACCTCCGGGGGGGCGCTAGGACCAGTCTGAATTCTGGGACTCTTGGGGGTAGCAATTGTAGTTCGAGACAGTTCGTAACGCTTTCGAGACGGCCCCCTGGCGCTCAATGGATGGAGAGGGACAGCTCCGTCGGTCTGCGGGGCTCTCCAAAAAAAAAAAAAAAAAAGAGCACAAAGGTCGGTACCTACCACCTGCACAGGGTAAGGGAAGGGGGTGATGTGAGGATACAGTCAAGTAGGTTCTGAGTAGACCAATCGAAGCAGCATCGCTGCTCGATACTCAGTTATCTTGGTGACGTGTACTTGTACTTGTGTGGGTCGCACTGGAAGTAGCGTCCACTCGGAGCCGTGACGAGACCTTCAAGCGAGGAAGAACAAACGAAGCCTAAGAGGAAGATGAGACGACGGTAAACGCTGAACAAGAAACAAGAGCGTCATCGTGCGCAGTGTACCGTCATTCCCAAAACCAAACCTCGGTGACGTGTATCTTCGGGCGAGCCATCACGGAGGGTATGGGAACGTCTGACCGCTCGAGACGTTGGGTAGTGGCGGGTGCGTTACAATGAGAGTGCGACGAGCGAGTCCTACTCCAACATGCCGGTTAGACGGCGCCGCTCAAGGGAGGAAGACTCTTCCGTCCGCCTGCAGGGGTCTCCAAAAAAAACCCAATGGATCGCAGTTCCAGTACACGGTCCACACAAGACTACAAGGAACAAAACCTCAACTCTCTGAGGGTCAGAGATTACAGAGAATAGCGTCGGCGTTAGTCGTCCCTGACCATCAACCAAGGAATTGGTTGAGACGACGGCAGACACTGGACGTAAAAGGAGAGTGTTTAGTGTTCCTGCGTAGAGCGCATGCGCCGTCGTCTCCAAAAGAAGAATGAGGGGACCGTAGCGAGCCCTGACGAGTGCGCGCGTCTGGAAGTCACGGAAGGTATATACGGCGGGGAACGAAGCCAACTGGTGGTAGGGAATGGTATGTACAAACGAACCGATCAGCGGTGGGAGGAGGCGATGTCCGGCCATCAAGGACAGTGGATAGTGGCAGGGCGGGCTTTGATTGCAGAGGTTTTCTGAGGGATGATAATGCGGCGAGCGAACAGGCAATATCGCAGGCGCACCTCGCCAATATTAGAATGGATCACAAAGCAAGAAAACTCCCATCAACGCCAAACTGTCGCGTCTGCGTGGGTTACCAGGACCTCTTGATGACAAGTTTGGATCTTTCGCGCGAACCGATGGAGCGAGTGACTTTAATCGAGTCTCACATGCGCCAGGTCCGCAAGAAACCTGAGTCATGATGTGCCCGTACTCATACCAGTGAGACTCTGCCGCGCAACCACGGGGGTGTCTCCAAAAAAGGATCACGGTCCCACACGTCCTCCAAAAACCCACAGGGAACTGAGCTTTGAGAGGGTCAATAAATGGTGTGGTAATGATAATTATGGTTGGGCTGGGAAGTGTGACAGACTTTGGTCAAGGGAACCGATGATGACGTGCACGTGCAGATGGTTGGGATGTTAAAATGCGGCGAGTGAACCGGCCTCAAGGGCCCATATCGCCAAAAAACAACGTCATCGCAGTTGTGTCACTTTTCAGCTAGTTCCACGCACGGGTATGAAAGACCACAAAAGACCAGCTCAGTCTCCGAAAGGGCCTTAGGCGAGGGAAAAAGGAGTAATTATATGTCGGAGTGTGTCGAGTATCAGGCTGATCTTAATGCGGTATCTGGTGACGTGCTCTTGACACGGCGAAAATGACCCGCCACAGTAAGCACCGCCCTGTCGTACCATGACTGAGACAACACCACGCAAGGGATGGAAAGTATATCCACCGTCCGCCAGCGGGGGTCTCCTAAAAAAATTAAAAAATGTTCACGGTCCCCACGGCCTATACAGGACCACCAGGAGCCAAGCACAGTTTTGAGAGGCTGAAGTAATCTCGAAGAGAGTAGTTTTTGTAGTCGGCTAAGCAGGATGGACTTCGAAGGGAAACGCTGTCCGCCCGCTGGTGATATTGTGTACCAGTACTATTGTTTGGAAAGTGCGGTCGTGGTTGCATTACGTACACCAGTGAGACGGTGTCACGCGAGGGAGGAAGACGTACCATCCTTCCAACCTGAAGGTACCCCAAATTTAACAAACGGGATCACGGTCCCAGCTAGCCTACAAAGGACCACAAGGAGCCAAGTCACGGCTCCGAGAGAGCTAAAAATTGTGTGGGCGCCGACTTTCTGGTCCTCTGGTAAGCGTGACAGACTTTGATGGGAACCAGTGGTGAAGTATACACATTGACTGTTGGGATGAGACGTCTTGCCGAGGTACAGAGAGTGCGATGCAGTGAGCGCACTTGACACCCAGCGCACCGTACCCGGAACAATATTATTTAGTAGTCATAATAGAGTTAGCAGTACGGTGCGGTGGATCAAAGAAATGGAGACTTGTGGATTGGTGTTTAGTGACAGTTCCGACAGTGTTCCTTATTTCCGAAAAAAATGATGAAAGTTATATCACTGAAAACACGGTGGTATAAAACCAAGCCCCCACCTACAAACTCCTCTGCCTCGACTTTCTGCTGATTTTTTGTCTTCCAAAAGATGTGAAGCGGGACTTTCAATCACATGTGTTGATATGGGTTGAATGCAACAGGAGTGCCCGTAATCACTTAGCCCCTCCCTTTGGATGTTGCCTGGGACCAGAGCGGACAGAGGAGCAAATGCCCCGCAGAAGCCTTTCAGATCTACCGGGTCGGCAACGTCACCGCAGGCGAAGACGCTAAAGTGGGAGAGGGGGGCTTGAAAGGGTGAATTCTAGTTACTTTTAGACTTGAAAACCATAGCTAGGGAAGAAAACGTGTCATATGAGGGGAGCAATTCAACCGATTCGTTTCGCGGGGTGTTATCTGTCGATAAAGATGACATTATGTCGAATAGCACCTGTTCAACTCCAATCCACCGAGCTTTTTAATTTGTGCGAATGCCAGCTTGATTTCGCCACCCGCAGTGCCTGGAGCTGCAGATCAACTTTGCTGGATAAGTCATAGCACGAAAGACATTGTAATTGATCATACGACACAAATTTTATCGATCGTTGAATTGGTTGATGAGAGTAGGAATTGTAGCGGTCCATTTCAGTTGAAAATAACAATAGTGGATCGTCATGAGTCCGTCCGTGTTGGAATTACATGAGCCATGATGTACTGAAATTTCATTGTGGAATTGTGACGAGGCTGCTGCCTGAACAATCTTCCGAAACGCAAGTTATGTACACTCTTTGTTTTCTTCACTTCGTGCAAGGGTCGAAAATGATATACAATAGCTAAGGATGGAGATATACGTTTTGGAGTTCCAGCGCAGCTGAGGATTAATGTCCAAAAGGGTAATGATGTTGTCGAGATCCTTAAGGTCATGAGATTGACGTGTTGATGACCAAAGATTCAACACTACAATAAATGTTGTTAACTTTCTAATGATGGCTGTGCCCCAGCGTTTCACAAAGTCATTCAAACCTTCAACAGTCCAAAACCATCAAGAAACAGCAAGCATGAGCTCGGTTGGTACAAGCCAAAGCAGACAGGAGACGATACAACGCGCAGAACTCCCCGCAAAGATGTGATGGCACTCCACTGAGTTTGAACTTTTTGCAGTACAAACCAACTGAGCACGGCGGGATGAAGGCGGACGGTACTCCAGACAAGCGCGTGAAAGGTATGTGGTTGGAACGTGAACGTGAGCGAAAGAGGTCACCTATCATCCATTTCCCAAACAGTTGGGGGCCAGCAAAACGAAGGAACCGAAAAATACAAACCTACAGAGCACGGTAATGTCACCCTTATGACAGTTGTGGATCCGAGCTCACACAAGTTGATGTTATTCGAGCAGACGGCATGAAGGAGGACGGCACTCCCGACAGGCGCACGAAGATGGGTCAAGGCGCGAGGGAGTAGACATAGGGTGCACTTTCAAGCTGTGCTTTTGGATTTAACAGAACAAATAAAGGATAAAATCCTTTGTTTCAAAGTTCCGCAATTTTCTTGTGCGCACCATTGGCATTCGACATTCTCATACTTATAAGTCCACTCTCGGTCGTTTGTCACAAAGCTCGCTCTATTCAAAGAGCTCCCTTGACCAGTATCAAAGTTGCAGGCAATACTTTGTACGATTCACTTAAGTCGAAATTCCCACAATCAGTGGATCAGTCCTACTTTTATGGATCATGTCATGCAGTTATAAAGGAGAACGGTCTTCCAGATGTTTACAAGATGTCGAATGGAACCGATTAAATTGTGCTCTTATTCTTTCCCTGCGAATCAATCTTCCTTTGCGTTCTCGGAGATGAGACGGAGAGCTGTCTGAAAATCATTGCCCCCGTCGTAGATATGCATGATTTGTCAACACGAACTGTGCCTTAATATTAACCCTCACCTGGCAACAGATAATAACACTCCTCGCTCGTCCCAGATCTCCACATCCCACTCCCGCTTAGCGCCGTTCGTCGCGAAGAGAGACCTGGAAGCGATCAGGATCCATTCGAGCGTGGGGTCGGGAATGGCGCGGATTTGGATTTGAAACTCGAGGGTCTTGTACGCCAGACCGGGACGAGGGGTAAAGATCAATCAGCCCACAATCAGCCAACAAGAGTACCCAAGAAGCAAAATTCACGCACAGGTCCCTGCGCTTGTCCGTCATCCTTCCCCTTCCTCATCCCCCACCCAACAGGGGAATGCCACAGATCGGCCCAAAACGCCAACGCCACCGTATCCTGAACATCCCCATTATCTTTCCATCGGACCCACTTGCGCCACTCGGTGCCCTTTTCGATGTCGGGGAGGGACAGTGGGTCGTGTGGCTCGTCGAGCGTCTCGATCACTTCGACAAAGTTGTGTCCGGTGCGGGGGCTGCGGAGGAAGTTGGCCGAGTCGAAGTCGGTGCGCAGGACGCAAGTGTTGCGAGGTGGGAGGCCGAGGCCGGTGAGGCGCGAGGAAGGTGAGGAAGAGGAGTCGGACGGAACAAGTGACAGAGCGGGAGGAGCGAAAGGGTAGTCGACTTTCGAGCGTCCGTCATTGCTGAGGATGGCCGAGTACCCCTTTTCACCCGCCAGATCCGCCATTGTGACTTTGGCGTTGAACAAGGTGCCCCATACGCCCTTCTTCTTTGCGGATTCTTGACGAAATGTGACGTCGAACACGGCAAAGCGGCCCCCGAGACGAACGGGAGTTACGATGGCGAGGTATGGAGCGTCGACACGGCCGCCTTCCATGAGGGAGGTAGTCATGGAGACGGGTTCTTGAGACGAAGTTCGGATTATCGTTCAATATTGATATCCAATATCCTTCCTTCCCCCAGTCGCGAACGAGCTCACCTGGGTATTTTCCGACAAGACCTCTCCGTTTGACTTCCTCCTTGGTGACGTGGAGCGCGAGTGCGAGCACGTAGCCCCCAAACGGAGCCCATCTACGAACCCGACGTTTGATTCCGACTCTCCACCATCGCAAGACGTTCCTTCACTCACGTCGACACAAATTGGTCGTCGAATATTCCAGTCCACACCGCCGACTCCCTCGTCCCACCAAGCGTCGGCGGTGATTCGGTACGGGTGGTGTGGGAGAACGTCACTGTGAGGGCGGACTCTGGCGTGATCGGCAGGGCGATGGAGATAGGCCTACACGTAGTGAAGAGGCTGGAGACGTACTGAGACTGGGTTTCGTCATTTCGACTCCTCGGTGTTTCCGAATGCTGGTTGATTCTGAGTGGGAAATTTACCCGAGTCATTCCTTCGAAAATGCGGAATTCCCGCCCGTCAGAGAACAACACGGACATGTCCTCGTTCCATTCACACCAGTCGTATCTTTTTTCCCCCCAGACACGCCCCAACTCACAGAATTCCCCGCCACAGTTCGATTCCATGCCACTCTCTCCCTTCTTTATCATCGGCGAAATCTGCGACAATCAGAATGCTCATTGTTGTCGCTGTCTCACAACGAGTTCCTGCTAATGCGATGGACTCGACTTCCTCCACCACCTTTCCTGGAGAGGAACACGACGTTTTAGTGATCGCAATCAACCCTCTCTGCGCTCACGGATCGGGGAACCTCTCAATGGTGAAAACGAGGAAGGACGGACGGGGCAGGACTGGGTAGGAGTCTGGATGGAGGAGGAGGGAAAAGGTGGCGATACGTTCGTTTTGAAGGTGAAGGAAATCAAGGAGTTGTTGGGAGGAAGAGTGGTTGTGAAGGAGGAGTCAAGGCCAAAGTCTTCCACATAGCGAGTGGCGGGATGAGGTGGCAAAGGGGTTCTTTGGCTTTGCATCGTGGAGGATGCGGCCTTTCCCTCCCTTCCGACACGTGAGGTTCCCCTCAAGCAATAGTACGCCGGACGTGTTTCGATCTTCCTGAAAAAAACTGCGAGGAATGTACAGTGACCCAGCCGCTGAGCCACTTTGGCGCTTTTGTATGGGAGAAATATAGTGTGACTTGAAATGATGCGTTATGGCTCATGCACACTACTTGACCAAAGCAACTTCGCTCAGTCGTTCCATCCCTCAATTACCGCTATTTCTTCTTCCTCGCCCTCCACCTCTCTCTGCTCATGTCCTCCCTACGCTCTCCTCCGCCAGACCACCGTCCCCACCTAGTTCGAATTTTGGACGCTTTCACATCTCTCCGTGACGCATCCTTCATCGGGTGTCTGGGGACCGAACGAGATTTTGTGGAGCTGGCGTCTCAGAAGGGTCGCTTTTCACAATGGACGTCGCATAGTCTGCAGCGGTTGGACTTGTCGGACAGCGAAACGAGGGCCAAAGGAATCACGAAGGGACCACTTCATCGTGGGCATGTTGTTGATTCTGCTGCGCGGATGAATGGCGGCATTCGTGATTGGGAATTGGCTCCTGCGGTAAGGTTTGGTGTTCTAATGGAGTTGAAAACAGCGCCATCAAGCATTGCATTATAACCCCACCCTTGCACATGTTGCGACAGACGTTTTCCGTCATACTCTTGGTGTCTAGATGGCGATGGTGTGTATTGCAGTGAACCAGACGAGTGTTTAGGGTGTGGTGGACCCTTCAACACCATTGCAATTCGTTGTTGCGGTGCGTGCGCCGAGCTGGTTAAGATGTGCCCAGATTGTCGCGTCTATGCAGGCTGGATATCTTGCGTGCAAATCGCTTATTGTGGAACAGAAGCCTGTCCCAAGTGCGGAGCGGACTGCGTTGCCTGTGGGAACATTTCTACATTCTGCCACCAACACGACACTTTGTGCGAATGCGAAATGATGTGCGCGGACAGCTACGAAGAGACATTGTGCGAAGTGTGTGGAAAGTTCCTTCTATTTATGGACGAGATCGGCCCCTGTGCTTCGACGGGTCACACGTGTCCTTACTGTCACACGAAGCGGAATGCGACGGGTTCTGACTTTTCTGAAACGCGGGGCGATACGGACTCATGAAAATACACACCTAGTTAAGTAAGTTGTTGGAGCAACATTACATCTTAGGATATTTGTACCTGAACATAGAGCAGCTCGCACGAGGATTCTTTTCATTTTCTTGGACCAACACATTCGTCATACTCATTTCCAATCACCAGCGACATCGACGCCTCTCGTTTCGACCTCTTTTCTCAGCGAAGAACGCAGTTACTCTGCCTACATCTTCTACCCTCTCGCCGACCTCTTCCCAGCCAGCGGTCCCTTCACAACCTTCGGTCCATCGTCGCTCCTCTCTTTTCTCCCCTCGCCCTTCTTCCTCCAAAACTGCACAAACTCCTCTTTATCCCTCCACCCCAGTCCCGTCTGACGCAGTCGCACCACCCTGCCTAGCGCCTGAGCAACCAGCGATGCGGTCGTCTCGTCGGTGGTGCCGACGGAGAGGTTGGCGAGCTCCGCGGGGGGGAGGTGGAAGACGACGAGGGTTTGCGAGGGTGAGAGCAGAAGGGAGAGGAGGTGCGAGGGGAAGGAGCCGTGCGGGAATGTGGCGGAGGGGCGGTCGGTGTCGAAGCTTGTGAAGTTGGTGCACGGGAAGGATGTCTTTGGCATGAAAACGCGGCTGCACTTTGCATCGAACTCACCGAAATCCAATGACGTGCACTCTCGCCTTACTGTCGCTCACGTCTACGCCGCTCAAGCCATCACCAAACCTCAACAAGCCCCTCCCATTTCCCGTGGTCTCCTCCGGGAAGAAGCATATCGGGTGTCCAGAAGATTTCGCGGTAGTGAGGAGGGAACGCAAGGAGGAGCCTCCTTTGGAGGAAAGAGTGGGGTGGGCGGACGAAGACAACAGGACAAGGATGTAGCGAAGGGGGTGGATGGGTAGGAAGTTCGGGGGTGTATCCACGGCATCGGAAGAACATGGTGCGACGAAGGTCGGTGCGTATCTGGGGATCATGGGTGCGAAGTCACAACTAAGCCCAGTTGCTTATTTGCGATATGGTCGCCGCGCACTCACCTATGTGCCAGCCACAGCACGTCGACGTACGAACAGTGATTCGACACGACCAAGTCACCTGGCGCAACCTTCCCGTCCGCGTGTCCGCCACGATCAAGTGGTCGCCTTTCAGTGAATTTATTTGAAGTGATGGTGGTCAGTCTCCCGCCCGACGGTGCACGTCAAGTGTTCCGACAGCTCACCCTTTTCGCAACGTTGCCTCTCGTTCCTCGATCTGCCAGAACCCCAAAGCGAAGAGGATCGAGCGGAAAAAGATAAAGTAGGTCCATCTTCGCCAGACCCCGGCGAGCGGTGGGACGATGGAAATCTTCAAAAGGTGGTCCGTCAATCTGTCATATCGCCAACACATCGCGTCGTCCATCGCTCACCAGAAGCCCCACCAAGTCTCCCACAATAACTACACCAAGTATCCCCAGCACGAGGGTGGCGAGGCGTGGGACGAGTAGGATGGTCACAAGAGTGTATCGCGCGGCGAGTTCAACGGGGGAGGTGTCGACGATAGAGGGCGTGATGGGAAGAAATGGTGCAATGCCTGTGCCCGGGTCTCGCCAGCGGCCGAATTTTTCAGCCATGGTGTCTTGCTGGCCTGGGTGGACCAAGTGGTTGATCTTTTGCAAGTGGTTTGGTGCGTCCACAGCTGTGATTCAAAGCCCACTTGCAGAAACGAGACATTAAACCGTCGCACAACGCACGGCTCTCGTGATATTGATCCGCGTGATAATTCGCACTCTCCCCCGTCATCTGCGGTCTGATCCCTCGACAAGTACAATGGGTACAAACTATACCGATTGACTTCAGAAGAGGTGCTGGAGCTCATGGAGACCCGTGAGAACGGATACAAACTAAGGATCATCGATTTCTACAAAAATTTCTGGAACGCGCAGTCAAAGGAGCTCGACATTTACCCGGACCATCGAACAAAGGCGATAAATCAGGGCAAGCACGACCTACAGCAGCTGCTCTTTTCCAATGATCCCGAACCTAACCCGATGTTTATACCGGACAAGTCGGCTGAGCCAAGGGAGATTGCGATCCACCGAAAGGTCTTGGGGGTCCTTTTCGCCAGTGACTTGGGAAAGGCTTTGGCGATGTTCTGTCTCCCGACGCGTCCGGGGAGCTTGTGCCACATAGACATTAAGTTCTTGGAGCTGGGGGTAACAAAATCCCGAACCTTCCAGAAGATATTGCTGCATCCTTCTCTTCAGCTGCTCCCGCGATTGGTGAAGCTCGTGGCGGAATCTTTGCGCAACGACGCCGCAAAGTAGTAGCACGCGCGGACCGATTATATGGGGCGCTTGTTGTTTGAAATCGAATCATGGCTTGTCATACTGCATGCCATCATTCTGGACATGGACAAAAAGGCGGCATCGTGGTGGAGGAAGCTGAACTGCGACAACACCGTATTCAAAAGTGCTCTTTGTGATCTGCACTTCCTGGTGGAGGAAATATTCGGATCGAAAAGCGAGAGCGGTGGAAGTTGGAATGATGACAACGATGAATATTGCCCTGGAGACAACGAGGATGATGGCCCGCACGACCATGTTGAGGATGACGATAAGGACAGGAACGAAGCTGCAGACGAGGACGAGAACAAGGCGAGCATAAGGAAGATGACGTCGGAGGGAGCTGGTGGATTGATGAGGACGAATCAGGCAGTGAGGATGAAGGCCCGTACTATGACGACGAGGGCGACGACGAGGGCGAGGATTTTCAATCTCACCGTGACGATGAGGACAGGCGTGGCTTGATGATAAGGCTCCCCTCTTGGCAGAGGAAAAGGCCTAGGATAATCGAAGAGATAAAAAATGATTTTTGGGTACATTGTCCTTTTCTTTCTATCATAATCACCAAGGAAAAGAGCGAGCGGTAGCCAGGCAAGGGTTGTTGAAACATCCAGGGGGACAGCCCGGGGCAATCTTCACATTCAATATCAGCTTGTTTCGAACAAATGTGACACACTAAAAAGTCAGTAAGATCGTGATCTGTGTGATAGCTTTGGTCGGTCCCTAAGCAGCGGCGGATTGCCATTCAGTTTGCACACCAATGAACGGCCACGCGCACTCGAAAACCGACGGTCTCACGTCCACTGAAGCAGCCGAGCGTCTCAAATCCTATGGTGAGAATCGCCACTCCACGATTCTTCGGTCCAGGACTCCTCGCTCACCTTTTGTCTTTTCAACGACTGAAGGCCCCAACGACCTCGATGACCCCAAACTGCAGCGCACGTTTCTCGCCGTCGTGTGGGAGGAAGTGCAGGAACCCATGATGGTGCTCTTGCTCATCTTGGGCACGCTGTACTCGCTGTGGGGAAATGTGGTCGACACTCGTGCGTGGTTTGTCCTTGGACAGAGCGAGGGAGATTTTTCTGCAGACGACGCTGACCCGGTGATATCTCTCGACGTCAAGTCACAATCTTCGTCACCGTGTGTCTTCTGGTCTCCGTCGAAGTGGTGACCGAGTACAACGCCAAGAGCTCGCTCGACAAACTGCACGGTTCTATCGCGCACAATATCGCCGTTTTGAGGGACAAGAAACTCACGATTCTTCGATCGGATTATCTCGTACCAGGTATCTAGCGGGGGGAGGGGGGGTTGAGCGACAGTGGGCTATGCGCCACGAGGTGCTGACCGAGGCTATCCGCCGGAGGCGATCGAAGCGGAATGTTCCTCGCGGAGCGACATCGAGGCCTAAGCGCCGCTAGGCGCTGACCGAGGACCGAGCGAAGCAAGGCTGTTCGCCAGAGGCGGGTGAACCGCGAAGCGGAATGATCCTCGCGGTGCGAACCCGAGGCCTGAGCGCGATAGCGCTGACCGAGGTACACGTCGCGGAGCGACATCGAGGTCTAAGCGCCGCTTGGCGCTGACCGAGACTGTCCGCCGGCGGCGAACATCCCACGCGGAGCATGTATCGAGACGACAGGCTGAAGGATCAATCGCTCCTTTCCCAACCACAACCATCTCATCTCACCCCCGCCCGCCCATTCACCCAGGCGACATATTCTTCCTCTCCCGCGGCCAAAAGCTCCCATGTGATGCTCAAGTCGTGGAGTCTGTTGGGCTGGCAGTGGACGAGAGCCTCTTGTCGGGCGAGTCCTCAGCGGTGTCAAAGTTCGTTCCTGTGGCAGGATCTTCTGAGGATAAGGAAGCGGAAGTGGACCAGTGTTATGCGATGACGAATGTTGTTTCCGGACGAGGTGAGTTCTTCGGACACCTCTTACCTCCGTCCATTCCATCAGGTGGTGCACCAATCGGTAACTAATTGACCCAACCCTCGCCCCTCCAGGCACATTCCTCGCCACCAACACGGGCCTCACAACACGCTACGCCCACCTGCGCGCTCTCTCCCACAAACGGTTCCGCCAAAAAGACCGCAAAACGCCCATCCAAAAACTCATGAAACGCGTCACCTACATCCTCACATGGAACGCAGCTGCCGTCTCCTTGCTCGTGCTCCTCCTCTCCTACTTCGTGGTCGGGACCACGTGGCAGGCATCCATCCTCACAGCCATGTCACTCGCCTTTGCGACCATCCCCGAAGAGCTCCCCCTTATCGTCAAGGCCGTCATGGCGGTCGGAGCGAGGAAGATGGCCGACCACGGCGCCCTTGTGAGGCGGCTAAGGGCGGCGGACTCGCTTGGTGCGGTTGAGGTGTTGGTTACGGATAAGACGGGCACCCTGACAAGGGGTATCGGGATGGACTTGCGCAGCGCCGTGTTGATTGCGGCGGGTGATTTCGTGGGCGCGCATGACGCCGCCACCGCTGCGGCGCAGACGAACGGGGTTGCGAACCCAAACCCCATCAAGGCGATCTACCCCGCCAGCACCACCCCCCTCGTACCCTCCGACGTCGAACGCATCGCGCTGTTCCTGTCGACATGGGCACTCTCCACTGGGCTCCTCGACGCAACAGCGGGAGACTCCCACTCACTGCACGAGATGGACGTCTTCGACGCCGCGATCCTGGCCTACCTCGATACAGACAGCGGCCGCCTGCCCGTGTACAGGGACGCCCTCGCCTCGGCCATCGCAGAGTTTCCCAAACCCGTCGCGGAGATGCCGTTCAACCCGACCACGCGAATCTCGGGTCGGTGCCGGTCGGCCAGGACCGAGCAGGCGGTACGCGTCGCGGTGGTGCTGAAGGGGTCACCAGAGACGGTCATTGCGCACTGCACCAGGGCGATTGGGCCCCGCAAGGCGGGAGCCAGTCCTGGAGCTACCCCTGACACGGTCGAGTTGACCTCGGAAGCGCGAGCGGCTGCGTTGGGGTTTTTCCACGAGGCGGCCAACACGGGACAGGTCATCGCGTACGCGATGAGGACGTTTGAAGTCCCCGACGAGCCGGCGTCCGACGACGCGGGGCTGTTCGAGTCCAAGGACTGTACGTTCGTCGGGGGGTTCCTGTTCCACGACCCCGTTCTTCCATCCGCTGCCGACACCGTCGCTAAGCTCCGCGAGGCCGGGGTCCGCGTCGTCATGGCGACGGGAGACGGAGAGGGTACCGCGGTGGCGGTGGCGAGCGAGACCGGGATCCTTCTGGGGCCGGCTGTCACGGGGACTGTCGTGAGCGGGCAAGAGCTCGCCCGTGTGTTGGCTGACGCGGCGACGGCGGAAGACAAGGATTTCAAGGACGAGCTTGCCGCCGTGTATTACCGCGCCTCGCCGGAGAATAAGTACGACCTTGTGACGGCGCTGCAGAAGGCGGGGCATGTGGTCGGTATGGTGGGCGACGGGGCAAATGACGGGCCGGCGCTGGCGCAGGCGGATGTCGGTGTAGCGGTCGGTGGCGGGACGAATAGGACCGTGAGTGCCTTTATCGCTTTGGGTGTTGGGTCAATGAGACATGGTGTGGTTCCGGTGTTTAGGACGTCGCGATGGACTCGGCCTCCTTGGTGCTGCTCTCACCTGAAGGTGGGATTGCAGGCCTTGTTGACTGCATACAGGAAGGACGGAGGATGCACGATAATGTGCGCAAGACGGTTATTTTTTACCTGGGTTGTAAATCTGCGGTGAGTCCTATGTTGTGATGAAACGAAGGATCGAACTTCCGTACTTATGCGAAGGACCGAATTCTTTCGCGAAGATTATCATTCTCTTCATCGTTGCTCTGGTCACTATCCGTAAACTTCCACTGAACCCCGTGCACGTTGTCATTCTTGAAATGTTCATGGATGTTGGTGGGTAAACTTTTTGTGTACCGGCTTGACGTGCCACCCGTAACCACGACAATATTACACTCACCTTAGGCGCTTCGGCAACCTTCCCTGTCGAACCTGCCGAAGGCCACGTCCTTCGTCGTCCACCATCGAAATCTACCGACGGAGTTTTTGGTTGGCACGCTATCCTGACGATGGTCTATGCTTGTCTCGCTCTTTTTGGTGTTGTCGGAGGAGCATTCGTAGCGGGACTTCTCGCCCTGGAACACGACCCGAGCGCCGACCCTCGTTTACCCGTTTCCATGGCTTTCATGGCGTGGCTGATCGGACACGTCGTTCTGGGACTTTCATGTCGGACACAAGTAGAGCCGCTGAGAATTCACGGGTACTTCACCAACAGGCGGTTCGGTTTGTGGGCTGTTGCGGTGTTTGGGTCGGGTGTCACCGTCACTGTGATTCCTGGTGTTCACGACGCGCTGGGCCTTGCTGAACTATCATGGGCTTGGATTGGAATAATATGGGCCGTCGCTTTGGTATTGATTCTGGTTCCAGGTGAGGTTTCGAAAGAGATTTTGTGGCGGAAGATGCAAGGGCCGGTCGTGAGAGCCAACGGAGGACCGAACCGGGGAGAGAACGGTGGTCACCATGTCGATGAAAGGACACCTTTGCTAGCATAATCTCAGCTGACACTTTACAGTCGATATAATACTGTTGTATCGACGAGCATCTCATCGAAATCACTTTTACGAATTGAGAACGACGTAAATATTTGGACTGGCAAAATCTTCGGGCTCATAATAATTATTCAATGTTCGGGAACATTATGTAGATGAACCCCTTTAGATAGGTGGTGTGTGCATTGGCCCGATGCAGCAAAGTGGAAACAAAAATTCCGACTTGACTCAAACGATGACTGCCCTCGTAGAGAACACCGCCTTCCTGGAGCGTCTCTTGTCTGAACGCTCTCCGCAGATGCCGCTCTCTGACCGGATGCCATCGTCCCCCTCGGAGCAACATCTCGCTCGAATTCTCCAGGTCGCGGGTATCGAATCGTACGGGCAAGCACCCGCTTCCCCTCCCCCGCCGAGCTCGTCCACCGGTCAGCAGACACCCCCCGATAGTCTCAAAGGGGCTCCCGCCATGTACCAGAACCAGCAGGGGTCTCCGTTCGGTCTCCGCTTCCAACACGACCAAGCCGGAACAGACCAGATGCTCCAGCTTGAGCAGCAGATGGCAGGACTCGACATCGACCAAGCGGAAGAAGAGATGGCGATGAGGATGCAGAGAGAGGAGTGGATGCTCCGCGAAGGTGAGCAACGCACGGCCGCGGTCCGTGGGCTTTTGTTGGCGACATGGGGAGCATCCTGGGCGGACGCGACTCGCACCTCGTCTATTGGGACTCTCGATACTTCGTATCTCTATGCTATGGATTTGGTGACGGTTGGACGCAAGGGAAAGGAGTTCTGTCCATCTTCGGCTGTTTTTTGCGTGGACTTGACGTGGCCGAACGAACTTGGATCCTCAATCACCGAGGTATATATTTTTGACCGGTATCTCGAGTGTAATTCGGACTGTTCCGGATGCATCCGCAGGGGAATGAATGCGTTTGCTTCCTTTCCGGTGATCGGGTGAATGCCCGTGCACCAAATCCCATTTAACCTTTCTCCATTATTTCCAGGCCAACTTCGATCCTTCAATAACCACACTCTCCGCAATCTTGCCTCGCCAGATGGATACACTCTTCTTCCCCCGGAGGCCATCGCGCGAGCGCAGCAAATGGGGATCGACATTCGTACCTTGTCAAACCTCTCCAACTCTCGATCATCTTACCCACCTGCGTTCGCCGAGTCCGATAACGACATGGACACTGGAGTCATGGGCTCGGGGCATCCGCAGACGTTTTCGCGAAGGTCGGCGTTCTTCCACCGTGATCTTCCAAACGTTACTCCTCCCGAGGGCTACGTCTGCAAGCTTTGCTTCGTACCTGGACATTTTATGAAACACTGCAGTCTGTACCGCGAGAGGCCTCGCTTCGAAGGCTTCCGGAAAGGGTACTCTGGTGATGTGCCCCCAGAGAACTATCTCTGCAAGGTATTTTGATGCATTTGGGCGCACTTATTTGTTACGACGTACTGACACTATACATTGTTTTCTTAGCTCTGCTTCATTCCCGGTCACTTCATGAAGAACTGCTCTTTGTACAAAGAGCGCTCTCCTCAATACCCCACCGTCCAAGCCAACAACGGCCCCATGTACCGCAAGGATGGCTCCATGGGAACCCCACCGCCAGGCCTTTACTCGCCCGCCATTCAGAGGGCTGCGCAGCTTCGTGCCGCCGGAATCACCATGCAGAACGGTGTGAGGAAGCCCTTTACCACAGTGCCACCCGACGGCTACGTGTGCAAGATCTGCGGAGTCCCCGGTCACTGGTGAGAACAGTTTTATTAATTGTTGTCAATGCATGAAGCTCATTTTCTTCTATCCCTTCCAGGATTCAACAGTGCCCCATCCGCCACATGCAGCCAGCTCCTGCGCAGCACTCCAACGCCATGGGCAACTTTGGGTACGGCGCAGGCATGCAGAACCAGTACGACAGCCAGTGGGAGCGTGGATACTAGAGGACACTGCCAACACATCACTTATGTCCCATTCTCCATTTTCATTTGATTCTTTTTTTTTCTCTTTTGTCTGAACGGGTATTCGATAACTCAGATTATTTTTTCTTACGGAGGCGGGGACCACGTTAGATCTCGTGAGGCGAAGTTTAGAGCTCTGGATACCGTGTCTGGAGCGGTTCATTTTCTCCGCTACTATTTTGTTGGATTGCTACCGTCTGAAAAAGCGGGAGAGATTGTGTGGTGGTGTTACATCCAATGTGTCACAATCAACTTCACCTATCCATTATTGTGTAGTGGTATGTTTTGTTCCTGGATTCAAAAATGTATCGCAATTGCAAAAGAAATATTATTTTCATGACAGTCTACGTTCTGCTCTACAACTCACGAACTTCTCAGTAACAGCGGTCGATCTAGAATACAACACCAATGGGTCCCCTTTCCTTCCAGCCCTCCGGTTCGATATGCCGCTTGTGTCCCCAAACCAAATCAATGACTGAATTCACACCTTGCGCCCGTCCGAAAACATTAGGTCAAAACCCGTTCTCTTTACAATATCCAGCCATCTCTTCACGTCCCGCTCTCCGTCTTGCAGAATCTGCATCAAAGCGTCCCGACTTCGTGGCGGGAAGAGTCTGTAAATGGCCGGGTAGCGAGGAAGATTCACCGGCGGTGAAATGTCAGCTTCACCCAAGTACGGCGATAAAGTGAAAGTTTGCGAGTCCAGCACAGGTTGGTGGCCGAAGTGAGAAAAACAGCCGTCGATGTAGAGCCGCCCGTCGACAATAAGGGGTGGCTTTTCGTTCTGTTATCCGTGAGATATAAACTTGATTAAAGGCTCCTGGAGCGGATTTTGTGCTTGCATGAAACTCACGTAGATCGGAATGTAGCTTGACGCATGAATCATATTGAGCAGGTGATCGTTTGAGGGAAATTCGGAAACCTTGTTCGGCGGGGTCACGATTGTAATTGGAGAACAGTCAGACCTCCAGATTATGATCACACCGAACACATCAAGACATTCTACGTATCCGGGAACGAGGTGACACTCAAAAAGAGTCTTCCAGAGAGAAACTCGTGAGCTTCCTTCCAGCTCTTTGCTCCCACTGTGCACGGAGCTCAGCTGAAACAACCCCGGCCACCTTCCCAACAGGTCCAGAACCGATTGGTTCGTCGGTGCTCCAAGACATTGACGTTGTAGTCCACGATGCGGGAAGTGGGGACGTCGAGAGCACACAAGAGAGCGATGATGGATCCCGTGGATGAACCGAGGTTCTGGATCGATGAAAGTGCAGAGGCGGGTAGGTGGTTTCGGATGGTGGCCACGACTCCTGTATATGGGACAGGGGATACGTAGAATACAAGTGGTATTTCCCGGTGCGAAGCTTTCAGAAGCACCGATATGGTTTATCTTGAGCCATCCGCAACCACAAAACGACAATTGGAACGGTGTTTTGGAAAGCAAGGAGTCAAAAGAGTCCGAGAGCTTGAGCAGGTTCCCCTTTACGTTGAAAGGAATTTCACTAGTGGGATGCGACAAGTTGGGAGACGCTTTCCGCCTCATGTTTCCAACGTAGGAGCGAGTGGGGAGATCGAAAGCCTTTTGCCAGAATCTCTCAAGCCGGGGATGATTTCTTCGTAGCTCAATTAGGGACTTGAGGAACCGGTCTGTGGCTCAAATCGTATGAGTTGCTTGCGACAGGTCTTCAGAGTCGTTTTCAAGCATACCTCGTCGGGTTTACCAATGGTGCGGATGGCCGGGTCGTTTATAAGGGAAAATTGTCTCTTGAAGAACAGTGAGAATCTCGAAATCTCTTGTTCAGGTAAGGAGTCCATTTGATGTCTTCTCCATCTGTGTGCATGCGATTTAGTCTCGCACTGATCTCGATAGCGAACTGAGTCAACGAATCCGCCTTGGACAATGGTTGCGAAGTGGTCCGTCGCGGGCGATGGTGAAACCTATGTTCGGGACAATACATTCACTGTGAGTGTTGTTTAGATGCCGCATACGCGGAAGGGGCCTACAAGCCGCACTTGAAACTGAAATGTTGACTAATCATTGGCACATCAAAGTCTCCGACATTATCCACATTCTTTCAAACCATCTACACTCGTTTGCACCAGAATCACCCCGCGGCTCTTGGGCCTTACCAGACTACACCTCATCCCTGTACCACAATCAAGCTTCCCCGCAATTGGTTCAGTTGCAAGCTTAAGCGACAGTTCCGGCGCCTTCAGGTTTTCTGTCTTCAAAGGCACCCCCACTATTCGATCATCATATTTTCAAACACCTGGATTTATTCATTACAATTTCAAGAGTGCACAGTTGGTTGTCGTCAAGCTGCAATGAAGTCCTCCGATAAATTCCGAAGTTATCGATCTGCAAGACGAATTCTGTTGAAATATATTCTTCAGCAACCTACGTAAATTGTAAAAATGCTATTTATACTACTTATACAAATGCTGTTTATGACGCGTCTGCTTTACCGAGAGGCAAGGTTGGACGGGGTGGACTTCGGGGCAATTTGGTCGCTTCCCGCCTTGCGCCTTCTGGTCTCTGCATCTTTTTTATTTCATTTGGAACGAACACCATCGGACTGCGGAAACGAAGCACATTTATTGCACTCTATCACTTATTTTCTCCACATGTCTGCTTTCACGACTGACCACGTTTGGGTGAAAAGGAGCGTCAAATTTTGTAGCACTTTTCAACGCGCCCCCGAATACTTGCAGTAAGCCGATCCCTATACAAACACAGGTTTTTCATGAGCTGTCGCGACGTTCACTGCTGTCCCAGTCAGTTACATATCCGAGTATACTATGTAGCAGACTTGTCGACGCTGTCTGGAAGTGGCAGACGCCTCTCTAACTCGCGCAGTAGTACCTGCTCCTGAAGAGAAACAAGTTCCCTTTCGAACATTCTTCGGGCGAAGTGATACATAAAAGCGTGCTCATTCCCAATAATTGAGCCGACACCGGCGCTCTTTGATGTACGAAAGGCGGAGAAGATTGAGTACTATGTAGCGATTTGGGAATCACAGAGAATGTTCGAGTCACTGGACGGCAAGAGTATCTCAAAAGCAACCGGGACGTTTTGCCAGTGAAGTTGCTCGCTCCAACCACAGTCCCTTGGGTTCCCCTTCTGCACTGATGGATTCCCAATCCCACCGATTCCCTCTTCTCTCCCTCCCTCCCGAACTCATCGGACGTGTGGGCCTCTTCGCCAGCAACTACCGGCTGGCATTTCCGGTCGAAGCCCTCAACAAGAGATTGGCGGCTATCTTCCAGAACCCCCAATCGATAAGCGCTAGAGCTCTGCGCCATTTTCCATCTCCCGAACACGCTCTCGGTGCGGAGGCTGCTCGGGGGAACCTCGCTGTAATCGACGCGATCTGCAAACGCGTAAAAGAAATCGACAAACCTGTGAGGTTGTCACGAAGCGAGGATGAATACATTCTCGGTGTCTCGGCGCTCGTACGAGCGGTGCGAGGCTCCCATCTGGACGTCGTGAAGCTGCTCTTTGCGCGTGGGGCGACCAATCGGAATTTCGAGCATCCGGAGAAGCTCGATTTTGCACTGGTCGTGGGGGCCGCCCGAGCTCCGGATTTTGAATATTTCCGACTTGCAACTAATCTTCAAGGTCGTGAACGATCTTTACCCCCTGGACAACACTGCTCTTCAACTCGCATTTTCGGCGGCCGCTGCGAATGGAAACTTAGAAGTGGTGAAGATGATGCGTGAACTGGATTTTGAACAATCTGCAGAATTCCAGGGCGTTTGGAGAAACACTGTCATAGGAGCGGCGCAAAACGGATACGTGGAAATAGTCGACATCATTGCGGAGATGAAGGAGGGAATCGAAGGCCGAGACAAGTTGTCCTTCGAAATAATTACGGAATTCGGTCCTCTTCCCCTTATGTTGACCTTTATGTCCACCCGATTCGAATCTTACAAAGATCTCAGTACGATGTTCCTCGATGTCGCAGCAAGAAGGCAAGCTGACGAAGTGGAGGCAATTCGCGCACTCCTCGACCATTATGCGAAGTGCAACATTGATTTGGACGCCTCTGGATCAAATTCTTGGATCTCATCCGCCCTTGGCGTAGCGTGTGGTGGAGGAAGAATTGACGCTGCAAAGCTCTTGGTTGACCAAGGTGTCCCCTTCAATTTGTACCATTTCAGCCTCGCCGCCGGGCGAGGAAAAACTGAGATGTTGGAGGTCATGTTTGACATCCTGGAGAAACAGGGAGAACCAATGCCGGATGTGGGGTTTTTATTCCCAACTTCTCGGTTCAATCAGATCTCAACGGTCAGACTTCTCCTGAAGCGACACCCTGCAAGCCGAGCGCAGGCGAGGGAGGCGCTCGTAGTTGCAGAGCGACATGGGTGGGCAGAACTTGTGCGGACTATCATTTCAATCGTCCCAGAATCGTTTGAGGCGTCTGACGAGTGGATTGAGCGAGCTACCACACGACGTGCGTGCACACTCATAGTAAAAGTCCTCCTCGATCTACACAACCTTGAAACGATTCAAGTGGACCGGAAAAAAAAATGCTTTTGGATGCCACGCGAGCAGGGCACACCGGGGCAGTGAAGCTCATTTTGCGACATCTCTCCGCGGACATCCGAGCCATCTACAGTTGGGGCGATTTTTGGGACGCCGTTCGTGAAGGTTACACAGGTCATCTCGCAGGAGCTATTTTGGGATTTGGAAATGGGGACTCTGTGCGGTTGGCGGCAGCGCACCTCCTCCCGATTTCCGCAAGTGAAGGCGCTGTGCGAACGATGAAGAACGTCTTGCGCAAGCGCCACGAGGGACAACCTTTGGCGGACATTCACGCGGGAGACGATGCGGCCCTCGTCGCTGCAGTTGAGGCGTCGATGCTGACGTCGGTGACATTCCTCCTTTCGCACGGAGCTTCCGTTGGAGCTCAACGGGGCAGGGCACTGAAAGTAGAGAAGAGGATATCAACAAATTTTGGACGCTTTGAGAGCCCATGTGAATTAAATGGATGGAGTCGAACTTATCTAGTTTGGGAGTATTTCACAAGCCGCCTTCCTGTGTACTGCAGGTTGAAATAGTATTGATGGAAATGCTTTGGAAGTGGTTCACTTACCATCAAGCTGTCCGTTTTAGCGACTAATATAAGTGGTATACGGCAGAATGTTAATTTCAAGCCTTTGTTTTGCGTGCGACCTTCAATGGCCTACCTCTGTAGAGGTGTACTTTTCGTTATATCCACGCCAAGGTTTGCGTGAGCTCAACCGTGTAAAATGACGCCTCCGACACCATTTCACTTCGAACTTGAGAGGTGAGAACACCGTCAGCAAAGTTTGCACTATTACCTCCGTGCTAATCGTGCTTTGCGAGTTGCAGTCTGATGGTGGCGTTGACCTTCCCCTCAGAGATTTGGCACCGAATATTCCGGAACCTCCCTCAATCAGTGTTCTATTCTGTCGTTCCACGTGTCAGCACGACCCGACTTGCTCATCAGCGCAGCGCTTTGCCCGGAAATGGCGGAAGAGTTGGCATCTCGATCACGCTAATCGTGTGCCGCGCGATTCCCGAAAATTTCCTGCTCTATCTCCCGGACATTCGATACCCGGAGCTCGCCGATATCACGGGGCTCGCGTTGGTGGACCTCGTTGCCCCGATGTACGAATTTTCGGTGACCGATCCCGGTGTGGAGTTGGGCTTGGCGCCGAATCTGGGTCGAACTGTTTTACAGCCCCGCTGGAACACCGTTAACGCTGAAATCGCAGTGGATGATTCATTTTCATGCGGTGAAGCCCTTATTTGGCGGAGGACGTTCTGATATCGGCCGATCGTCGTCGCATCGGTCCTTGGCTTGCCCGAATCAAACGTCCTCGCATCCGTTCGGGAAATCTGCATCTCGCGGAATGGCTTCCGAGGTGTAGCCACAGACTCGCAAGCTACCAGTGCTATTCGACGCATGATGCGTGATCTTACAAACAAAATATCGCGCGAGTTCCTACAACCTGGGGACTTTCCCGGACTTCGAACGTACAGAGAAGCGCTTATTTCCACGTGGGAGGAGGCAGCGGAGGTTGTAAGGGAGCTTGCAGAAGGACAGCATCTGGAGATTCACACGTTTGAGTGGGATCTGACAGTCGAGGAGTCGTTTCACGTTCCAGATATTGTTTGAGAGAAGACAGTAGGAGCTATTTGGGATGCAGCCACGCCATTTGAGCCCGTTGAAGTATTTGGAACATTCCCTAACTTCAACGAATTGGGGCTCTTTCCTCTCGAAAAGCCCAGGTACATCTTTTCTCACCGTCCTACCACCTCTCCAGAAATTTCAGCTCGGTTCGGAATTCTTACAGAAGCGACACTGAGCTCAAAGGCATACTACACAGTCTTCTACGCCATCAGTTTCATACATTGGCCCGGCAAGGTGCACAAATTCGCGGAGACGGGTGCAGTTCTCTGCGATGGAGATTTGACATTTGACAGTCCGGAACTTCTGGATCACGCCCTCAAGGGCACTACTCCTATAATTGACAATTTGTTCTGCAGCTTGACGTTGGGACCATTCCAGATATCCCTTCATGGTTGGACGATGGACGGGCACCTGTCGAATACATTCAGCAAATGTCGGATTCAGTATGGAATGCCTTGTTCAAACACATGCCGGGAACAGAGTATTTCAAGATCATCTTCACAAGCAGCACGGGGATTTTCCATTCACGAGTCCACCTGGATCGGATGGTTGACGAGATCAGGAATATTGATCGTACCTTGACGGCCTTGATGAAGATGACAAGGTTTATGATGAGGATGACGAGGATGGTAAAGGCGACGAGGACGATTTAGATTAATGGCCCCCTGCTTATTTTTAGAAGAGATATGTGTGTATCGCAGGAGTATTTCTGCCACTGTTCAGTCACCGTGACCGCTCACCCGTTTCAAAGGAGTGTACGGGAATCGAAGCAGCGATCACCGCTCCATACTCAGTTATGTTGTTATCGATCCTGCAGCCCGCTCCAACTTCCTCGATTTTTACCACGCTCCACAAACGATGCCGACTCGTTAGATCGACCTCTCCCACCCCCTGCGCACCGGAACGGGCGTCTACCCGGGCGATCCTGCCATCTCCAACACTCCCGCGCTCACTTGCACATCCGACGGGGTCCCCGTGCTACACGTCCACATGGGCTCGCAATCGGGCACGCACGTCGACGCGCCGCGCCGTTTCACGTCGACAAGTCTCTCCCGAAACTGGACGACGTGCCACGTGCCACTGGAGACGTTCGCTGGCCCCGCGGTGATGGTCGACGTGCGAGGGAGGCCGCCCAGAACCGAACGGGGCCCCGAGGTCCTGCAGGACGTGAGCGATGGGCTCAAACCTCAAACCCGGCGTCATTGTGCTCTTTGTAACGGGCTGGGACGCCCACTGGGACGCCACCTGGGACCTCCGCCACTCTCCGGGAACCATGCTTCGTGCACCATGGCCGTGAGCCTTCCACTGTTCCCGCGACCATCCTCGTAGATGCCGGGATCCGGTGCGCATGCGTGGGGATTGACGCTCTGAGAGTCGACTGCTCTCCGGACCAATCTGGAGACGAAAATGAATTTAGGCCTCTGACGTGTATCGCACTTTTTCGGCAGGGTTGGGTGACAAGGCCCCTAAAATTTTGCACTTTTCGATCGTTCAAAGTAAGATAAAATACACATTTATTTCCCTCATTACTGTCGGGAGAATGCACCATTCATGGCGACACTGCCCTACGACATAGTGAACCCCAAATCCTGCAACCTCTTCCGAATGCCCTCGACGATGAGTCCATGCTCGGTGTCATGAATCCGCGTCTGCAAGTCCCTGAGCGTATCTCCGGGTAGAATCGGCACCTCTCTTTTGCAGACCACCTCGCCTCTATCCACCTCGGGCACCACTTTATGCACCATGACCCCCGTCCGCGAAATCTTTCCCTCCTTGAACTCTGCATACGCCCTCTCGATGGCCTCTGCTCCGTCGAATTCTCCAGGCAAGGCCGGGTGGAGGTTGAGCATGGTCCCCTCTGCAAAGTGCGCGAGGAACCGCGGGGACAGAATGTGCATCCACCCGGCGAGCATCACGAGGTCCGGGCTATACTCCGTGGCAATCTTCCTCCCCAGCTCGTCGTCGTAGTCTTCGCGGGTCTTGCCCTGATCTTTGAAGGGTTTGAGGGTGAACACGAGGGTGGGGATGCCGGCTTTCGCGGCGCGCTCGAGGCCAAATGCTTTTGATCGATTCGAGACGACGAGTGCGATGTCGGCGGGGAGAGATGGGTGGGATGAGTCGGAGGGGGGAGAGTGGGAGGATGCGTTGATGATTGCCTGCAGGTTGGATCCGTTGCCCGAAATCAGAACAACGATGCGCGGTTTTCGGGAATGTGAGGCCATGGCGATGTCTGTGCAACAGACGGGGGCGGTCGACGGTGCTCAAATGAGTTGGAGAAACCGATTTCCGTGGTCACTCTGAAATGACAGGTGAACTCGAGCTGGTTGACTTGATTTTGACAAGCGATACAGACTCACCATTCACTGCAGTACGATCACCCCGTGCAACCGCTACGTCCAGAGCCCGCTCTAGATGAGTGTCCACATGTACCTTGTTTTGAGCAGGAACGCCACGGTTCCTGCAACGCCCGCCTCGGTGGAATACAAGAGTACGTTATTGTCTCTGTCGTTGATATCCACAAGTGGCGCGCCCTTGCCACGAGGGAGCAGGGGCCGTTTGAGCACTTTCACGCGACAATATTTCCCCGCGATTGGGAGGAGACGTTTGGCAGCAGTTTTGATAGTGGAGAAGCCGCAAAGCTTGAGTCCGAGCTTAAGTAGGAATATGGCGAGGTTTGTGGTGAAGCTTTCTTGCAATGCAGACCAGAACTCTCTCCACGTCAAATTCGATCACGCCCTCTCTGCGGAGGTCAAGAAGCACTACCGGGTGCTTGTGTGAGCGCGGTTCGTCGCCGCACCCTGCACCCACGGGTCAGACGGAACAAACGTGTCCGGGAGCATTCTGGCGACTGATCGAAGAAGGTTGATAAGCACGGGATGGTCCCTTCGAACATTAGTAAGCACAATATCGACATTTGGGGTTGTACCGCCGTGGTTTTCGGAAACCGTGAGCAAAACGTCAACTACATCGACGTATCCCAACGTCACTGGATCAACGAACATGGCCGCCTCAATGGCGGCCCTACGGTCGCAGAGAAGCTGAGCAGAATCAGCCGCGCCCTTGGAGCTCGCGGCGCTGAGGGGCCTCTCTCAGGTCGGTTGGATCATACCAAACAGAGGGAGGATGCCAACTATCCAGAAGCGCCTTCAGTGGTCCGGCGTAGCGTCTCATAACCGCACTCGCGATGGTGGTTGGATGGTGGAATAGGAGTCCGGTCGGTCCTCGAGCAGACGTTTAACGTGAAAAGTAGGGCAATACGTCGCTGCCATTCTAAGACGAAACATGCCTCTCCCTTCAGGAAACTCGTTCGTTTCTGCAAATCATATCAACCATCGACACGTGTCCCTTGGCTGCTGCAATCCCGGCCACTTCCGCCCAAACGCGGAGTTCAAATTTCACCGCTCTGCTTCCAGCTGCATCACACTCATCCGCGAGCATCTTGATGCCATCCAGATTGCCACTATGTGCAGCAGCGCGTAAAATGGATACCCACGTATGCGGTGCCATTGGCGGATGGACGTCGCGCAAGGCCAGGACCATATCTCGCCCCACGGCTTTTTTCTCCCGGCAGCCCGGGCGATGGAGCTCCATTCCCACGGCTCCATCAATCCAGGCTGGGACGTCACAAGCCGGAACAGTTCTACGTGAGGTGATCGTGCGGCTGTGTACAAAAGCTGGTGCTCGAAACGCGCGGGGTCCTTCAAAGTTGTGATCGTTGCACGGTTCGCGAGGAGTAGCTTCGCGGCATCCACGTGGCCCGCATGAACGGCTCTCGCGAGCGGCGTCGGGTTGAAGTTGAGCGACCAACATGGTTCGTTTGCGAAAACACAGGTTGCTTGATGTCCTTCACGTGCTGTAGAATAAGTTCAATCACGGAAACGTCCCCGTTCGCGGCTTCTGTGGCTAGAGCATGTCGTGGAGAAGAGAAATGGCGGAGAGCTCTGTGGGCAATCGATTGTGGGTGGCGGAAGATGGCGAGGAGTGATTTGTTGAGGGCATCGGCGGGGAACGCGAGTCTGTAGTAGATGCAGAAGAGTCCGATGTGGGAGACGATCTCTGTGGGAAGAGACAGCAGTAGAAACTGGGGAGATTCGATGGCGGTTCCATCGCGCTGCAGACATTTCAACGTCTTCACCCTGGACGTTTCTTCATAACCAGAAGGCCCTCAAGCTTGGGCAATCCAGGTGGCAGAGGTGAATGTGTGAGAAGTTTGATCTATCAGCCCGTGCGTCACGCGCAATACATATGAAGCACGCTGTGATCTAATTTTTCAAAATCACGAGTAAAACCCAGCGAGTAAGGGAGGTAGTAAATAAATTTCGTCAGATGTGATCATGGCTGACTGCCAGGTTTCGGTTTGGCATGACAGTGCTCGATATGTTCACAGCCTGGGGCACATGAGCAGTAGATAAAAAATATGTTGAGAAACACCCTGCAGCGCGACTCGACGAACCTCTATCCTGCGCAGGAGTCGTCTGTGAACGACGTGGATCGTCCTGAAGTTAGTGAGTGCGGAGACCGATGAGTGCGTTGTCAGTGTTGACATGTGGGGAGGCGAGACTTACTGGACCTCTGCCTGCACTTGACTGACAAGCCTGGCACAGGGCGCCACCACCGCTGAAGTCTTGTCGTTTTTCGGTGGCGACGGCGCCGACAAGGCATGCCAAGATCGCGAGGAGGAGGAGGAACGTGAGAAGTCGTTGCATTGCCCTCGTTTGCATCTGTGTTCAGACTTCAGGTTACTGAAGCTCGACCGTTTTTAAGCGCTGTTAGCATGTGTAAGTGTAAATGGGCCCCAAATACATACGTGTCGCTGAATCTGGACTCTGATGTCGAAGATTCTCCGTCATGCCATATGCCACCAAGGACGCACGCATGACAGTATCTGGCAATATGCTCGCATCAATTGCACCCAAGCTCTTCAAAGCTTTCAGACCGCATCGCAGGTGAACAATTCCGTCTCTTGCTGAGTCTGAGAAATACACATTTTGATTCCAACGATATCCCAACCACTCCTGCAGATTCACCCCCATGCCACCATTCGACGTCCGCGGCAAGGTACGCTGTTCTCGGCTTACTCTCTCGACCATGCTGAAATGAATCGTTAATACGGCGAGCATGGGTGCGTGCGATCGTGCGTGGGTTTTGGTCTTAAGTCATTTAGTGATGGTGCAGATGGTTCTGGATGATGGTCGTAGCCGGATTGGTGCCTGTGTCGGAAATGCCGGTTTGTGAGTACCGCATTCCCGAATTCCCTTGCATTCCCTTGTTGGCGATGATGGTCGGCGGTCTCGTGGTCTCACTACCCTTCGATTGAAAGACTCGGCAGCTAAAGGCGGGGTGAGTATTATGTCACCTTTCCCCCCTTCATCGGCCGCGGCGTCGGGTCTAAATCTCAATACTGATCACAACTCTCAACAAACTTGTTTCCCGAACTTAATCTTGACGTCACATCCCACGCCAGCTCGTCCACTTCACTCGCTCACTTGGCCGCTTGCACTCTCAGCTGAGCATTCGGGTCAACTGTAAGTACCGGACCTTCTCCGTTCCCCACACGTTCTGCTCCTGCTTCTGCTCCACACTAACATTGTTTCCTCGTTTCTCGTTGCAGGCGTATGCCCCGGCGGCGCCGCGACAGAAATCTTCAACCACCCGCTCTGGCGGGTCGAAGAGGACGGCACCGTCACGAGGCTGGAGAGGGGAAAGTTGAGTGCCGGGAGTTGGTTGAGTGTGGGGCAAGGTGAGAGTGGGCGAGGTCGGGGGGAGGGGGGGTGTGGGGAGGGGGAAATGGTGGTGGTATAACTAACCCCTCGGCCTTCTCACCCTCGCGTTGCCGTGGCAACGTAGTCGTGGATGCGATCATGCACGCCATCAAAGACGAGTCCATATTTGGTGAGTTCCGTCACAGACTTCGAGCTTGCTTGTGTTTCGTCTCCCACGTGCACTGTCAGGTGCCATCTGACGCGATGATTTGCCATTGTGCCACTCAAATGTACAGGCCAAGCCCTCGCCGTGACGATCGACAGGGGGATTCAAATCAGGTAACATGGGTTCCGCCAGCCGCCAAAGGCGTTGCCGTATTTGTCCACGATATGAAGGGAGGGGATACGCGAGTTGGGGCCGAGGGAGTCCGGCACGTGAGGAAGGGAGAAGGGGTGGCTGCGTGAGAGCTGTGGGTGAAAAATGTGATGGAGAGGTATTCTCCGCTTGTGATATATGGTTCTGCTGGGGCCGCGGTGATTGTTCTAAGTGGATATAAACACTGTTTATGACGACCGGTTCATGTGGCAACAAACAGACCTATGTACACAAAGTAGAAGCTCCCACAACCACGCTCACTGCAAACAAAGTCCTACCACAAGTCCGTCACCCGTCATCGGCCGGTCCCCTTCACCTTCGGTGTGAACTTCTTCAACCATGCACCTTCGGGCACTTTCTTGGCCCAATCGGGCGTAGTTAGACGTGGCATTGCGGCCATGATCTCCATGATGCGTTGGGCGTCTTCTGATGGTGCGACAGGCGGCGGCGGTGTGGAGCATGTGGTGAAGTGTGGGAAAGGTCGTGAGATATGGGAATTTGCAATAACATCGGTCAACGCTATCGCGCTTAGACCTCGGGCACGCTGCACTCGCGGGGCTCAACTCCACGTCACTCGGCTTCGCCTCGTTCGTTCCGTCTCACCCCTCCCCCTTCCAACCCCCACCCCAAACGCACCATCGCTCATTTTCGTGTCCCGCGACGACGTCGGTTCCTTTGCCGTGGAGGAAACAGGTTGCACCAAGGGGAGTTTACTCCAATCTGCTTTCCAATCCGCAGTACCCTCGGAGGGCGATCCTGTCAACCCTCCATCCACCCGCGACTCCACTGCCGGAGCGGCCTCAAACTCCCCAAACGTATCCGCTTCAGACTCCTCCTCATTCCCCACCTCAACCGGCGAGCTTCCGGCCGTGTCCGACCCCGACACGTCCTCGCCCAACGTCGTTTCGGTTTCGGCGGTCGATCGCAAGGCGGTGGGGAGAGGCGGCTCTGTCTCCACTTCTGAAAGCAGGGGCTGGTATGCAAATGATGGCGGGGAGTCGGGGGGTGGCGATTCGGGCTGAAATGGGGTGAAGGTTCACGTCGTGGTCGGGAAATGAGAAGTCGATCGGTTGTTCACCTCGGCGTCCTCGCGTGGTTCCATGGCCGGAGACGGTGCAGCGAGGATGGGAGAGTCTAGACGAGCGTCGGCGTGTGAGCGCGTCGAGGAAGATGAAGGGGCGTGCGGGGAGTCGAGCGAGAGCATTTGAAATAGGACGCCTGGTCGGCAGAATATGCGCGGCAGAATTGAACCTGACTTGGTCGGACGATTTAGAGAAAGCAGCACGTGGCCGTACATAGTCCCAATTCAGCCGACGCAGTCCTACATTCTGCAAGTGCTTTTCGGTGGGTTGGAGGGGGTCAAGGAATTGTTCGGGGTAAGAGGGAACCTTGTGCAACGGTGGGGTCCATACAATTGCCGAGATATATACTTAGCGTGGGAGCGGACCAGGAGGAAAGGGCTGACGATTGAAAGTCTCTAACTATGGTGGATGTGTTCAGTTGACCGCAGTGGCCCCTTTGTTTTCCAACGAAACCCGAGGACTCCTGCCGAAAATGAAGCATTGTGAGAACTGCGGCGTGGTGCAGTCGACAAAAAAGCAAGGCGTCAATCTTAGGCTGTGCTTGGGATGTCGGGTGGTGTACTACTGCTCTACCGCCTGTCAGGGAATCTCCCAAGCCATCGTGCACTCCCAAACTGCCATCCACAAGCTCGGCGGCACAGAAGCTGACATGTGGGTTGAGTGGGGCGGAAAAGCGCCCGTTCACGACGTCGAAATGCTGTGGGAGAATCATCTGCGACGACCAGGACGACTAAGAGATGCTCTCCTACTCTGGAAAACACTGCCGACGGAACCACGACAGATACACACTGTGCTCACTTCATCACGACTTCAAGCACAGTGAGCCGTATTGGCGCACCTGTGGGCAGTGCAAGGAGCACTTTGGCGAGACCAAGTACGGTTGGTATTGGCACGGGGTCGACCCTCCGGACGGCGCGTTCAAGTAAAATTTCGACGACAACGTCCTGCCGGCTGATTTACCGGTGCCGCCAATGCCGAAATGTGGTTTGTGTGGGGTCACCGTGGACATTGTGAGGGAATCGACTGCACTCCCAAGGATGCAATCAGGGTCCATGATTGCACAGCGCAATCATATGATTGCTGAAACCCTGTGATTGCGGAGTGATTGCACATCTTACAATCATGCACCTGATCACGCAATCTGCTGGCAATCAGGGCCCGATTGCAAGCAATCTTCGAGAAATCTTACTTCCGACCCATTACACAAAGGCTCTGGCACCAAACTCAGTGTGTGGATGGTAAGAAGGTTGAAGTGGCTGGGAGTTCTTACAAATTTTGAAAGGAATGAATGGTATCAAAGATGGATTCCTTCTCAGTAACTGACATGTATTATCAATCTACGTATTACATTCATTCAAGAAGTGAGTGAAGGAAGAAAAAATGGCGGGTTGCTGGAGGATTAAGGGATGGGTCGAACAAACAGTGTGGCATATGCCAGGTCCAGGTCCGGGACCTTCTTGTTTTATTTGCCTCAAGTTATCTAATTAATCCAACAATTTATCGCATAAAAGCCTCAAAGGCCATCCAAGACAGGCAGAAACACCGTCAGCATTGAGTTGCTGATAATATTGTCGAGTAGGAATGTCCTCCCATGTCTTGTCAATGAAGTTACAAAGTGTTTGCTGATTGTTTGTGAACTTTGTCACCTTGTTGATATGTGTTGCTAGAATCTCAAAGGTTGCCCTCATCGCCATCCATTGTGCATCTATAATGTCGGGATCACCCTCCTCGGCGCATACCAGTCGTTCTACAATGTGGTTCCATCTGCGACTGCACGGTACGGTCCCGGAGGCCCTCGATGCCCTGCAGAAGGGATGACCACCACGAAACATCACACTCGCAATGCTTTTCCTGCCAAGCGTCCCTTACCGCGCGGATTGTACAATATTGCTGTAACTCTGGTCGCCGAGCGGTGGTGCTCCTCGCCGTTTTTGAGAAATTTGAATGTGAGGTGGGTGTGTCCCCCCAAAACATCACGGGGCTACTCTCGCGTCGTTTCCCCGCCAAGGGTCACATACCACGCGGATCGTACAATATGGCGAGACCGTATACTATGGCGCCAGGTCCCTGGGTATCGATTTGGCAAGCTTGGATTTCTGGTGAGTATTCACATTCTCTGTCAGAAGTTACTCCGAAACTACTTTCTTAGCCAAGGGACACATACCACGCCCATCGTACATTATTGCGACATCTTTGGACACCAGACGGGGTCACTCTTCGCCGCTTTGAGAAACTTGTATGTGAGGTATGTGCACACCCTCACGTCGCTGCCCCCATGCCGCCTCTCATACTACGCACTTCCTACGATACAGCGCCGTCTATGGCTGCGTGGTGGAGCCACAGGTCGCAGGTTTCGGACGTTCAAAGGTGAGGTAAGGTCATGTACAGCAGTTGATGGTGGGAGAGCGTATTCTGTAAGCTTGTTTCATCTGTATTTCTAACATGCAAGTGGATAAAACAATTCTGGAATTTGTACAATTCAACCGCGCGATGGCGAGGATCAAACCGGTGATTGAGCGCTGTGGTCGATGCCGTGGCGCGTGATTGTACGCATGATTGCGCCTATGATTGCATGGTGATTGCGGGGTGATTGCAGACGTGCAATCGGGACCCCCATTCACTACATGTCAATCGGGGGCCGCAATCGGCGTGCAATTTGGGAGTGCAGTGATTGTACTCGAATCACCATGAACGTGGACTCTTCTGCATCAGGTGAGACCCAATCTAGCGCTCGCTACTGAGTTTGCGCTAGCTAGAGTGTGATTATGTTGGTGTTAAAAGAGTAACGGTCAGTAAAAGTCGAAGCTGCATCGCAATTAAAACCAGCGGAGGACGATTTCGAGATAAGCAGCACATGTCCACATGTCAACGTAAATAATTCCAATTCAGCCGACACAGTCGTGTATTCTAAGTCGAATCACCGACGCAGCGAA
The DNA here is from genome assembly GCA_001574975.1 of Gonapodya prolifera JEL478. Classification (NCBI taxonomy): domain Eukaryota; kingdom Fungi; phylum Monoblepharomycota; class Monoblepharidomycetes; order Monoblepharidales; family Gonapodyaceae; genus Gonapodya; species Gonapodya prolifera. The sequence continues at coordinate 269,837 of KQ965752.1, read as the reverse complement.
CCAACTCCTAACTATCTCCTTCCCGCCTCCACCCTTTGGTCCCCTCTATGCAGTAGCATCACTCGTCGGCACATCACCCACAGCCTCCATTACCTTCTCCGCGATTCCCCCAAACGCCTCGTACAGATTCGATGTCTTGAACCTCGCCACGAACCCGCCTTCGCCCTTCGCCTCGCTTTCGCCCTCTCCCTCTGCAGCAGGCGCACCTGTGCTGCCTCCGAGCGTTTCCATGCTCCGCACGAGAGTAGGGTCCACAGGAACAGATCCCAAGAAGGCGAGGTCGTACTCGGTTGCGAGACTTTGTCCGCCGCCGCTGGAGAAGAGCGGTGTGACGTCCTGGAGATAGGATAGGTGGCAGTATGTAGAAAGCGTGTAGAAACACGGTGGTGGGGGTGGCAGTGGAGGGGGGAGAATGCGTTATAAGACGATGTGGTGCATCTTTTGTCACCCGACAAAACTTACCCCGCAGCACGGACACACAAACCCGCTCATATTCTCCACCACTCCACACACGGGCACGCCCACCGTCCTCGCGAATTTCACTTCCTTCTTCACGTCCGCGACCGCCACCTGCTGCGGAGTCGTGACCAGCACGCTCGTGACCACAGGGCCTCTCGACGGGGCCGTTGGGAGCCCCGCGGTGTCCCCCTCCTCTGCCTTCGCGAGAGCGGTTTGGGTGGGGCGCAGGAGGTACTCGACGATGGAAATGTGCTCGTCCGAAGTACCAGGGGGAGTGTCGATGAGCAGGTAGTCGAGCGGGCCCCAGACGACGTCTTGGAGGAATTGTTTGATCATGGCTGTACCGTGAGCGGTCGAGAAGTCACATGAGGGCGTGATGAGGAGGGAGATGAGTAATGAGAGAAGGAGCGCGAATGAGACAACTCTGTACAATTATGACCGAGCCCGAAATTCCAGGAGCTTTCCAGGAAATAAGGTTGATTGCACTGAGACAATGGGAAAGAAAGCACCGAACCAAGAATACGACGTTGGTTTCCCTCTCAACGAGATGTCTGTTCGTCCTCAATATATCTCGCTTCCTCCTGAAGAGAGAGCCGCAACTTCCAGCGAGCAACTCCACACAGTGAATTTATCCATTCTCAAGGCGATCCGCGAAGATTCGTTCCCCAGGAGGGACAGTGAACGCAATCAACGATGCGACACACTCACCGTTCTTCTTCGGCCCCCTCCAAACCACAGGATCATCCTCATTCGGCAACAAGAACTGCATACTCATCACCGCCACATTCTTGCCCTCCTCGTCCGCATAGGGCGGGACCCATCCTGCCCTGCTCTGTCTCACCGACTTCCCAGCCATCCCGAGCACGCGGGGCAACGAGGGACCCGTGAGGTCAATATCCAGCGCGGCGACTTTCTTGCCGTGCTTTTGGGAGAGTGCAAGAGCGAGCTGGGCGGTAACAGAGGATTTGCCCACACCGCCTTTTCCGGAGAGGACGAGGACGATGTGTCGCACGTGGTTCAGGGAGGGGAAAGGAGGCGAGACGGCGCGGATCGTGCGGGGGTGGGGTGAGGAGGAGGACATGAGTTTGGTGGGGAGGAAAGGAATGAGGAGATTTCAGTTTAGTGGTTTCGAAACGAAACGGCTGAAGGAGTCATATCAAGGCGAAAACGCTTCGAAATAAGCACGGGAAAATTGTTTGACTGTTTTTGATAATCACACAACGAGATGAAACCTTCTTCTTGTCACCGGTCACAAGCGTAGTCCTCCACATCCACATTGTGGCCGGCGCCCTTTCCAACCCGCATTATCTCGACAAGTGAAACACAACTTGACCGCAGCCCAAATTGGCGCATTCCAACCAAGTGCTGCCATAACGCACTGCAAGCACACATCTGGATCGTTGCAAAATATGCAGAGATGGTTTGGACTCCACGAGTATAATGGCTGAGTTTCGCATGACCTGCACGCACTGGGATAACCCTGGATGATCCTCGACAGGGCAGCACCGAGAAGATTCTCTTGTCACCAAATTGAAATCGTAGTCGTGTTTGGGGCAGACGATGGAGGGCTCCCGGCTCGAATTATGTCCAAATATCTACCAGTATCCATTCGTCCTTCCGATCACCCCCTTATCCACGTCCTGCTCCCAAATTGTCTCCACCCATATACGTCTTCGCCACTTTTTCACCCTTCCCTTGGCCTTTCGAGATTCGGGTGGATTACAAATGCGACAGCACGTGGAGAACCTGTTCTCATTCCAAACACGTGATTTGTTGCTCGCCACACCGAAGCGGAGCTTTCCGACTGAGCGCGCATTTGGACGAGAGATTGGGTCGAGGTCATTTTCTGTGATATCCGGAGCCCGTTGGCGTACCAGGCCGTCGACGCCAGTAGAAAAGGTTGATGTCCGATCGATTCGCAGTGGAGGATCAGATTCCTCTTCTTCCTTCCGGTTGGTCGCCTCTATATCCTCGAAGAGCAAAAGTGCTTCCTCCTCAAACACATCGAATGCAGTTAAGGCCCGTTCCTGACATTCGTCGGGGACCAGTATTGAAGACCCAAAACTCTCGATGTCAAAGGTGAACTCATCGAGGAATTGGAAATCTGATCCGTCAGACGAACAAGCGTCAAGGTACTCGTAGTCATCACTCAAGTCCATGGTATCGCTGATCAATGTCTGCGATGATGGTCAGGCGTCCGGCGCTGTACTTGCCCCATTCCTTGCCCAGAGTCAAACTCAAAAATATATGAAGATTCTTCTGTTTATTCTCTTTTAAAAAATAAATGAAATGAATCCCCACACTCGTCCTACATTCTCAATTTTTTTTGTTCGTCATTATGGTCAGCGTAGCGAATGTAATCCAGTTTGAACAATGATTTAGGGTGCATATGAGACGTGATACACAGCACTTCTTCGCCACCATCCATGTGATGTCCTAAATCCGCTATCGCATAGGGTCTCCTTCTCGGCCCGGAGCTTAGACCAAGACCAGAACTCCCTCAGATATGAGCCAATCTAACGGAGAGCACGCACGGCGTGCATGCCAGGAGACGTGGCAAAAAGGAAAGATGGAAAGGAATTTGCTGATTTGGGATGAATGTGCAAAATTATGCAAAGGAGGAGAAGAGAGGGGTTTGGGGGCGTGTCGGTTTACATAATTTGCATGTACGCGCGCACGCATCGAGTAAAGTTACGCGATGTGGGGAGTTGACCTTGCGTAGTTCTCATCCGACAGTGCCGATGATTTGAACGGTAGCGAGCGTCCAATTTTGCGACTTACGTGTCGCCAAAGTTCAGCAAAATAGAATTCGCGACCGGGTTAATGGCCATCGAATCCAATCGATCCCACAGTGCCACATTGAAAGACGTGCCTCAGATAGCCAAGGTGCAAAAAGCGTCCAGACAAAGTGTCCTCAGATATTTCCGGTCAAAAGCGGTCCTGAACACAACTATTGACAACACGACGAGGTCGAGTCGAACGAACGACCGCCGCGAAACCCAAAAACAGTGTTCACTTCAGCACAGAGAAAATACCGGGAAGGACAAGGTAGCAAACGCTCAACGTGACGGGCTGTCAGCTGCCTCGTGTGGTCTCCGCGCCGTGCTGGACCAAAGATGTGTGGTCGAGTTCGAATACCACTTGAGCCGTTTGCAGAATACGCTCCGAAGACGGCGCCGAGGTAGAAAAGCAGTTCGACAAGGTATCCGCAGCAAACTCCGAAGGCGCAGAGCTGAACGTTTGATGCCACAACGGGGTCGAAGAGAATTGACCACCACCGAGTATTACAAAAACAAAGTGCACTGCCGAACGGGGAGCACACAGAAAAGACAACGTAGCAAAAAGCTCAACAGGGACAGATTGTCAACCGGCTCGTGCGGTATCCCTCTCCTTCTGTCTGGTCCAGACATTCGGATCAAAAAACCACACGAGCCGTTTCCTGGAGGATACGATACGCTCCGATGACGTCGCCGAGGCAAAAAGGCATTTCGAAAAGGTATCAGCAGATATCTCCGAAGAACACCAGGCGGATGTTGAAATCACAAGAGGACCGAAAAGAACAAACATGCTGAGTACATGTCACAAAAACAAAGGTGTATCCAGAACAACGAACACACAGAAAAGGATACAGAAGCAAAAAAAAGCTCAACATGACGGGCTGTCAGCCGCCTCGTGTAGTCTCCAGGACCGACGCCGCCCAGTTCGAAGACCACGCGAGCCGTTTCCAGGATGCGCGCCGAGGACGCCGCCCGTCTTAGCACCCCACAAATGTCCATGAAAATGTCATAGTGTCCCGATGCTCACTGCAGTGTACGACCACTCCCTACGCAAGACTGAAGTCGCCATCCACCGTATCGACCGCTCCAAGCAAGTACGTCGCCCGAGGGTAACACAGTCGGCTTTATTTTTACCCCCATGCAGTAGCTCTGGCCAGTTTTGGAGAAAGGGAGGTGTTGACGAGGGTTGGTTCCAGTTGAAGAGTGGTGAAGGAGTCTCTGGAGGAGTCGGTGAAGTCGGTGAGGAGCGGAGAGGTGTGGATGGACTTTGCCATGATTGGTAGACGATTCTTCGCGAGAGTTGAAGTGTTTTGTCGATGGGAGTCATTGAGCGCGGTGCGTTGGTGAGTTGAAGAGTGTCGACGTTGGTTCCCGCCAGTGGTTCCCATTCCCTTTCATTGCGGCCGCTGCGCATCCAACTGTTTCAAAAACCCATCGCCCAGTACAAGTACTGGGAGCCGGGAGAGCGCAACTGCAGCGAGTGTGTCGAGGTTTTGGAAACAGCGAGCCACAAAAATTTGTGGCAGTGGTCACTTGTGCACGGTGCACCTCCCCAACATCCCCAATTTCCATCTTGTAAGAAGCATTTCGCTTGCTTAAGTTTCTGGTGGGGGACAAAAATTAGCGATTTTTTACTACGAGTTTGTATTTTGCTGCAAACGTTGAGTAGCTGGAGTATCTCAGCAGATTGTCAGTGGTGACGACACTCTTGCAACTGGTCCGCGCATCATCTCGGCCATTTACTTACGATCGGTTCTGAGGGCGTTTGTTTTGAACCTTAATCTGCCCTTCCATCGGCCCGCTCGTTTGCCCTCTTTTTATCACACACCACACCCGCACCCGACACTCTCATGCCGTTCCCGCTACACGTCGCACCCATCTCCACGAAACAGGCGCACGCGTGGCCCAACCCGTCGACGCACCCGCATCCTGCCCATGTCAAGGAAGCCAATGCGGGCAAGTCAAGCGAGATTCCGAGAGTGTTCACATACAATCGCATGTCGCGGCGAAGTCCCGTGATGGCCAGGCGGGCGATGGTGGGTTGTGTCGTGCTGGGGTGGCGGATTCGATATGTTGTGTCACCTTCTTCACCTGTCGATTTGATTCCGACCAACTTCACCCCGGCTCCGCGCTTGCCACATTCAGGTCGCGTGCAGCCAGCCACTCGCAGCAGCTGCAGGATATGACATTCTCAAACGAGGAGGCAACGCTGCAGATGCCGCAGTGGCAGTCGCGTCGTGTCTCACAGTCACCGAGCCCACGTCGACCGGTATTGGAGGAGACTTGTTCGTGCTGTTCTACGATAACAAGACAAAAAAGGTCAAGGCGCTTAACGGCAGTGGGAGGAGCCCCAAGGCACTCAATTTGGACTTCGCAAGGGCGAAAGGGTGGGTCACGGGCCACCCAGAGGCCACGATTCCGGACACGGACCTCAATGCTGTGACTGGTGAGTTGTGAGACGTGACCGACGTAGGCCTGCCAAGACCGGAGGATGGAGCACGAGGCCTAAGCACGCAGCGCTGACCGAAATTGTCCGCCGGAGGCAATTGATCCAAGCGGAGCGTAAAAAGGCCTCAACTGTCGAGGAGTCCGCCGGAGGCGAAAGATGTGCGCGAATCGCGAATGGCGAATGATACAGCGTGGAGCGAGTATTGGACTGAGGGTGTCCGCGGAGGCGAGTGATCTGCGCGAAGGGGGAATGACACAGCGCGAGCAAACCCGAGGCCTAATCGCCGCAACCGTGCTGACCGAGGCTGTCCGCCGGAGACGAATACAGGGGGGTTTAAAAATGTCCCTGTGGAATCACGACTTTCCTGCGAACATCCGATTCATACCCAATTACCTAATCCAACTAATCTTACTCGACCAACCCGATCCCACCACTCCACAGTCCCCGGAGCAGCCGCAGGCTGGTGCGACACCGTCTCGCTCTTCGGCGGTGGGAAACTCTCCCTGCACGACATTCTCGCGCCAGCGATCGACCTTGCGGAGAACGGGTTCCCGGTGGAGCCTATTGCGTCTTACATGGTGAGTTTCGTGTGTGAGAGGGGAAGGCGCAGGCGTTTCGAGGCCTAAGCGCTGCTAGGCGCTGACCGAGGAGTCCGCAGCGCGATCTCCCCGCGACGGGGAATATTCTTCCCGGCGGAACCCGAGGTGAAAGCGAGATCGATACCAGAGGAACGCCGCGATAGCGACATCGAGGCCTAAGCGCCGCTAGATGCTGACCGAGTAGTCCGCCGGAGGCGAGTGCCCCGTGAACAGTGCGTTGTGCGGAAGTTGATGCGAGCGATGATGGAGGTTGCCGAGGTCTCGTTGTTGGCCTGTGGCAATTCAGAGGAACAAGGCCCTCTTCTTTCCTCTGTGTTGGTATATGCCAATGACTACCACCGGCTTCACCATCGCCCTCACTATTGTCGCCGGAGGCTGAGGAAAGTCGCACATACCGTTAAAAAGGGGACGGCACGGCCGGTTATTCAGGGGAGGAAAGGAAAATAAAGTGGATATGTATTGCGGGAAAATGTAGTGAGGAACATGAACTCCCGTAATAACCGCACCACCTCTTACCTTTCAGTGGAACGAAAGCGCCACCCGCCTGACCACGCACTCCACCACCTACGCCGCTCCCCAAGAATGGCTTATCTCGGACCCGTCCTCGCCCACTGGCCTCCGCGGCCCCCACCCGTCCGAAGTATTCGCCATCCCCACACTGGCATCGACGTTTCGCACCCTCGCGGCCGAGGGCAAGAAGGGGTTCTACGAGGGGAGGATCGGGCAGGCGATTCTGGAGACGGTCAAGAAGGGCGGCGGGGTGATGACCGAGGAGGATCTGAAGGGACATGAGAGTACGCCGAGCGAGCCGATTTCGGCGGTTTATGAGGGCGTGAGGGTGTGGGAACATGCGCCGAATGGGCAGGGGTGAGTTCATCTTCTTTCTCCCCCTACTTCTTTCGCTTCACACCTCTGACGCTCTTCCTCCCCACCCGCACCCAGCCTCGTCGCCCTCATCGCCCTCCGCATCCTGCACCACCTCCAGCTCTCCGGCCGCGTGCCGCACCTCACAAGTCTACCTCACAACAGCCCCGCCTACTTACACGCCCTCATCACCGCCCTGCGACTCGCCTTCGCCGACGCCCGCGCGCACATCTGCGACCCGGCCTTCGCCAAAGTGCCCGTCGAGGAACTTCTCGGGGATAAGTTCATTTCGGAACGTGTTAAGGCGTTCGATGCGGATAAGTGGAATGAGGAAATTGTGGGAAAGGGTGGGATTGGGATGGAAGGGTTTGGGAAGGGCAAGGATACTGTGTACTTCTCCGTGGTGGATGCGGAGGGGAATGCGTGCAGTTTTATCAACTCGACCTACATGTCGTTTGGAAGTGTGAGTGCGAGGCTGAGGCTGCGTATTTGGCACGGAGAACGGCGCCGTGATAGTTGTGCTTCCCCTGTAATTAGGGAGCCGTTGTTCCAGGAACCGGTATCATCCTGCAAAACCGAGGTGCGAACTTCTCGCTCGTGGAGGGGCATCCTAATGTCCTTGAGGGGGGGAAGAGGCCGTGTGAGTTCAGTGCTAATTGTCGACGCACGATGGGAGCGAGATATTGAAGTGAAACCTTGATCCGTTAGACCACACGATTATTCCGGCGATGGCTACATGGGAAGATACTGGCGACTTGTGGTTGAGCTACGGCGTCATGGGTGAGCTCTTGTCGACCTTCGCTGACCAAAATTCGCAATTCACAAACCTTTGGTACTACTCATGGCGCGGTTCGTCCAGGCGGGTTCAACCAACCGCAAGGCCACGTCCAAGTCCTTTTAAACCTCCTTCGCGGAATGGACCCCCAAACCGCCCTCGACGCTCCCCGCTTCTGCTTGGAACCGACTGAACCGCCCGAGTACCCCGTCCACTTCGACGAAGGCGTCGACGAAGCAACGCTGGATGCGTTGAGGAAGATGGGGCATAAAGTCGTCGTGCTGGAAGGGTGGAAGAGAGGGGTGAGTTGTTGTTTTGGGTGAAATATCGTTCAACACATTATTTATTTTAATTGGGGCTGGGGTCCACAGACCATGGGACGTGGGCAAGTTATCGAGACGCATGCCGACAAGCGTACTGGTACTCGGGTTCTTATCGGAGGCAGTGACCTCAGGGGTGATGGTATGGCTTTGGGTTTCTGAGGTCATACGAAGTGGTCATGGGGGTTATAATTGTAGCAGGAAAAGTACTGTCTACTCAAACTGGAGCACAGGTTCAACGATCCGGCGTTTTTTATCACATCTAGTAACCAGGAAGTTTCGCCTCTGATGTACATATAAGCTGAGGTGAAGCTCAGGCAAGTGGCGGCTACAGCGACCGTTGAGCTGTGGAATGGAACTCGATTTTATTCGACTCAAAGACACAGTGCTTCCTTTCTAGTAACAAAACGCAATGCCCAACTATTTGTCGGTCTTCACGGGAGCCCGCAAGATGGAAAACGCTCAGAAGCAAGATGATTACGTACTTGAACCTATCAACCAGCCTGATCAGCCGCCTCCCACACTCTCCGAACGCATCCGATCCACCTGGGAAACGATTTTTGCGATAATATTGCATGGAATCTCATACTTTGTGTTCGGACTCGTGAGTTCCATACTGGAAATGGAACTCGTGACTGGGGTGGTACTCATGTATGTACGGATCCAGGCCTGCATTATACCATCTGATATAATTCCATCACTGAGCATCACCCTTGCTGTCATCTCATTTCGAGCTGTCCATGATATGCAAGGGAACGATCTCCCTGATAGGGCCATCCACGCGATTAACGCCATGGGTATTACAGCGTCTGTATTTGCGTCAGTGACACTGCTCCAAACGCTATTACTTTTTACTGGCGAAATTAAAGCTGTCCTGTGAGTTCATTCAATCACATTTGGTATGCTTGGCTCGAAAAAACAGATTACGCTCACTTGCCCCCCCATCCCCACCATCTCAGCGTCTCTGTATCACTGTAATCAATTGCAATTCTCATTACCTTTAATCTTTATATTTTGACTCTACTACCGATGGTTCTGACGCCGAACGGGGAATGCCGGAGCCACAATACGTCACTGCGCTAAGCTTTGCTTCTGACTTGGAAGCCCGCATCATACGTGGCTTGGGTCTGACGCATATCATTTTTAACGTGTTACTGTGCATGTGGTTCTTTCCAGCGTGCTGCTTCAGTTGAAATTATTTGAAGAAACGCTGAATAACATTCGGATATATCGAAGCACAGCTACTACTACTCCCCATGACTCACAAAAATGTCCCCTAATGCGAAGCTTGCACCTGCAAATGGAAGGAGACAGTTGCTTGTGGTGAAATGTGAGTTTTTGCTAGATTTGCAACGTGGCGGCTGGGAACTCAGCTGATGGGACGGAAAGAAAAGACTTTGTCATATTATGTGCTCCTTGATCGTGAGAATTTGAATGCTCCAGTCATTTTGCTCGTTTTGTGATAATGCATTTTGATATGGAGATGCTTCAGATGAGAATTCGATGCAGGAACTGAACATCTGGACAGAGAGAACAGAATGGAGTTGTGGAGTTGTGGGGGAGCAGAACTAAGGTCAGAAATTCGAGCATCACCATTTACTTGGCAAATGGCCTGAGCTGACATGCGATGCGAAGCTCTTTGAACGATCCCAATCCCACAACTCGATGAATCAACCTCAATCACTCGTCCCTCCTCGAGATGCGGCTCCCACGTACCCGTTTCCGATGTGGTCGCTGCCACCTGCCGAGAATACCAACCAGCCCGGCTTCCAGTTTCGCCCCTTCTACGATATAGAGTACCCCGCGATCATAAAGAATATGGACAAGGCCTTGACCACGATGGGTGGCATGGGAGCCGTGGTGAAAGTGGGTGCGGTTTGCGCTCACTGTTGCGAGAAGATGGAGTTGAAAGAACCTTTTCAACGATCATTATCACTCGGACGTTTTCGCAGACACTTTCAGAAGACGTGACGAACCAGTTTGGCACCAATACACCACAGCCGCAACCAGCTGCGCCTGGGGAAGGGCAATTACCCGCATTCCTGAACTCTATCGAGCTTCGATTTCGGCCCGACGATCCTTATTGCCACCCCATCAACGGAGACTTCGTGGGCGTGTCCAGTCTTCTCGTGCGCGTCAAGCGGCGGCGGCGGCGACGCCCCCAAAATGCGATGGAGACGGACAGTCCGGAGTACGGGTGGCAGACTGAAGGGAAGATTTTGGGGTTTGTTCCTCGAGCGGTGCGGTTCAGAGGTGAGCGCGTTGTGGTTCATATTCCTCACGTGTTTTGAACGACTGAACTTTCACGAAATATGTCAGAGATGGCGGATTTCCAATATTCGCCTGATCCAACTTGGAATATCCCGTCTTTACGGAGGGCTATGGAGAACCTAGATTGTGAGGCGACGATGGACAATACCGTGAACATTAGTATTCACTGATCTTCCGCCAGTCGACGAAATCGAGCGCCTCGCATTCGCCTCCGACTCTCACTTCATGAACCTCGCTTCCACATACCCCCCCGACCCCGCTCCCGTCAAACCCGCCGACACTACCGAGATCATTGATACGCCTTACGTGCCCCCTCTTCCAGAAGGACTTCCGGACCCTGCGGAAATCCTTCGACAGGTTCCTCCGCCAATCTTTTCGTTCGCCCACGTGCCGCGTGGAAATGCCCTTCGAAGATCAAAAAAGCAGACGCAGCAACTGAGGATGATGGCTGCTCAAAGTGGTGGACAGAACGGAGAGACTGTATGTTTCCTTTTTTTTTTTTTTTTGCTGTTCTCCTTTGTTGCAATCCCGTCGGAAAAAACATTTTCGTTTTTGTCAGGCCAATGCCAACATTCTCCCCTCGCGCCGCCCCGCTTACAGATTCAAAACCATGGACCCCAACGCAGCTCTCGGTGACGTTCCTACTACACCGCCAGAGCTCATCAAGCTTCCCTACAAAATCACCACATCGGCGAGGTCCTCGATCGAGGCACTGTTCGCTAAGCGGCCCGTCTGCACCCGCTTGGTCGCTCACAACCTCCTTGGATCCATCCCGCCGGAAACTGGCGATGTGGCCTCGTGGAGACCGAAACCTTCGGATCGGAAATACATCAAGGAGCTTCTTCCGCTTGTCGCGTATGCGATTCCAAGTGGACCGTTTAAAGATTGCTGGGTCCGGTATGGGTACGACCCACGAGAGCACAAGGAGGCTCGCTTGTGGCAACCTCTGGAGACGAGGTTTGGAGTCGCCAAGACGGGTGTGTCGAACCGGAACAGAGCAGCGCGGTTTCGAGGACCGGAGTACGTGAATCCGGACCTGAATCCGGCGACCCGATATGCTGCTCGGGAGGAGACTGAGCCGGGAATGCCTGTTCCCCCACTCACGACGCACTTGTTTGATGGCGTGTCGAGGGAGTCGGTGGATGCACGCACGGCCACATTTCAGTTGTGTGATATTGTAGGTGACTCGGAGCTGAGAGATCTTGTTCTGAACAATAAGGAAACGAATATTGAGTACGACGTGAGTTGCATTCTGCAAGTTGTGGTACTATCTCGCGGCACTCACTTACCTTTGATGCTGTTGTCACATCCGCCACTTTCTAGAATGGCTGGTACCCCAGCACCCACATTGATGCGATCCGGCAGAAGCTCAAGGATAAAGTTCTCGCCATTCACCCAACAGGTGGAACCGCCACCGAAGGGCAATCGGAAGACGCCGCCGACTTTGAGGATCCCACTGACCCTTTCCAGACTCGCCAAACGGATGCAAATCGCTCAGTCGATCAAGGAACGGGGCCAAAAATCCAGGACAAGGGAAAAGGGGTTGCGAAAACCCTCAAAACCCTGAAAACCCTGGCACGTGCTTTGAAGGCTGGAACTGCCGATGAACGAGTTGTGAGGGCAGCGGAAGAGATCAGGAGTGCGGAAGAGATGCCCAATGAAAATGCCGCAGGTAATGCTACGGAAGGGAGCTCATCGAGGTGGCAACTCGACCATGATGGCGACGGTGATTTTTACGACGAGATCTTCGGGGAGGACGAAGATGGAGATGAATCACCGGACGAGCAGGAGTATGTCGATGATGACGATGTCGATGACGATGACTACCAAGGAGGCAATTACATTGAGACGGAAGACGAGGCCGCGTGACGCACATTTTAGTGCTGTGTGGACCGGAATACCTTCAGTATAATACATTTACGTTTTTTTGCATCGTTCAAACACACCGTTTGGCCTCGTGACCAAGCCGAGGGAACTGAACAATTTCATTGAGGCGGAATGTACGGGTGAAATAAGGCTGAAATAACTGCGTCAGCGTGGCTCACGATCCATGACCGCATCTTCCGCCGCAAAGGGAACTTCTGTGGGCACATCTACCACCGATGTAAGGCAAACGATCGACGTGGCTGCCCTCGCTCGTCACATGCACACCCACGTCACCGCAGTCACGCTGGACCAGGGGAAGCCGCAATGGGGACTCGACGTCAAGCAGTTTGGGTTTGGACAGATCAATCCAACGTATTTCTTGAAGGTGGGGTGCCATCGCGAAATCGTTGTTTGGTTCCGATCATCGATCTAATATTTGGGGACTTCTGGCGGTATTTCACCTGTGCCCCAAGGATGCCGCAGGAAAACGATACGTGATGCGCAAGAAGCCACCAGGAAAGCTTGTTTCCGCCACGGCCCACCAAATCGAACGGGAGTGAGTCACTACTACAGCTGATCACATACCAGTCGATACAAACAACAACTGCAAGATATCGCGTTATGGACGCACTTGAAAAGCACTCAGACTTTCCCGTTCCCACTATGCACTGCTTGTGCACTGGTGCTGGTGTCTTGGGAACACCATTTTATGTGAGAGATTCATGGCTTTCCAAAGCGGATTTTGGTAACCTCGCCTAATACACCGCTCTAGATCATGGAATTTATCGAGGGACGCATTTTTGCCGACAATTCAATCCCTGGGGACTACACCAACGAACAACGTTGGTCAATGTGAGCATCGGTCCCTTAAATTAGATTCCCGTCCCAACTCTCACGGTCTCGAAACTAGCTGGAAAGCATGCATCTCAACCCTTGCACATCTTCACTCCCTGTCGTACACGGCTATCGGTCTCTCCAACTTTGGTCGCGCAGGAGGCTACTACATACGGCAGATTCGAAACCTCTCGAAGCTTTCGGAAACGCAAGACTGATGTGCTGTTTGGTCAACGTGAGTACCCTCGTGCCCTCGCTTCTCTTTGACGGCGTCGTCAATGCGGTTCATGTCAGAACTCACCGAACACGCTTTCTCTACTCTAGATACAACGAACCCAGGTCGGCCTTCCCCCTATGGGTCTTGACGAGTGAGCTCAAGAGCTTTCGTGTGTTCTATCCGCTTCTCAAGTCACTTTTCTTTCATTCCCTCATTTTCGCAAACACCATCCTATACTAGCCGTCCCAACCAAGCCGCTCAGCTCCACTCTCAAGAGCAAGACAATACCGGCGTCTCTCAATTCTCCGCAGACGGCAGAAACCCAATCGAGAGAGTCGCTCCATTGGTCGGAGCTGGGTGGACGGCAATCGGACAGAATGTTGCTGGAAGGTTTCCCGACGAGACGAGTGTGATGAATGCTTGGATGGTGGGTGGAGTTGACTTCAGACTGATGACGTTACACGTTTACATGAGACGAGATGCTAATTACCAACCACCACTTTGACAGAACTCCCCACCACACCGTGCTGACATCCTCGGGGACTACAACTGCCTTGGCTTTGGAGAATTCGATGGAGTGTGGACGCAGAACTTCGCAAAGGTATGTCTCAAGAATGCTGTGCTCCACAAACTGGGGCAGTTCGCTAATTACACCTTTCCACATCTGTCACAGCTACCAATCTCGTGCGCCGTACCCACCTGCTCATTCCGTCGTCTCCGCCGCCGGGACCACGCCAACGACGTCGCTGGAACCAGCATTGGCACCCTCGGCGTACCTTTTGCTAAAATCCGCGCCACAACAGACGACACCGCGAATGTCCAGGCCGACGCATCTAACGCGACAAAGAGCATTTCGGACTCGTACAGCTTCTCTTGGAAGAACGGGATGAATTATTTCGCCAACCGCACCGGAGAACCGAACTTACTGACACTATATAACACACGTAGACGATAGAAGATTCTCACTCTCATATTAAAACTTCTTTAAACTCGTACTTTTGATAAATATAACACAGCTGTGTTTATAAGTTCTGTTGATGTGAAGGTCAATTATTTCACCATGGCACAACACAAATCACTACTGGTCACTAATACGGAAAGGTAGTACGTCTAAGTAAATAAAAGGCAACACTCTGCGCTACTTCTCCTTGCACACGTGAAGCGAAGGCCGTTCCATGCAAACGTACCGGTCTCGTTGCAAGATCCGACCACCATCCCCCCATCATCGAGCAGTTGCACCCGACCGCTCATCAAATACGTTGGTCAGACTTTCCGCCACCAACGCAGATTGAAGCGCCCTGTCCTCACGGCCCGAATTCCCCGATCCCACCCAATGTTTGAACCCATCATCCGTACGTCTCCGCAGAAACTCCCGATCCGCCTCTCCTTCCAGATTATGCGTGTCCATGTTCCGGATAATACTCCGCCAGAACATACGTCGTCGGTCTTCCTTTGTCAATTCGGACTCGGTCGAGGCTGAGGGAGAGGCAGAGTACTGATAAAGAGTGGACGAGCTGGAAGTGTCGTCGACCTCAAGTGGACCAGCCACAAGAGCAGCAGCAGCGACCTCAAGCGCTCCACTCGGTCGTCGCAGGGGGGAATCTGTCACTTTCGAGAGCACGGAGCTGTCGTCCTCCAACCACCACGCGTCTGCTTCGGAGTGATGCAGGGGCGTTACTGTGACCTTGACACCCTCTAGTCTGGTTATTTTCGGTAGTGTTGGACGCGTATAGGATACCAGGGTAGCAAATCGCAAGTGCTCACCTTCCCCAATTATCCATTTCCTCAAGCAGGAAGTACGGTCTTCCGACATACTTCCTCTTGAGCTCCACTATTGTTGCCTCCCTCGTCCCACTGACCAACTCCACCGGCGCCACCAAAACAAGGTGTCTCAGTGTCCGTATCCGCCTCAGCTGCTGACCCCACGGAACACTTCGTCCTCCAGAAGCGTTGAGCCACGTGAGAGTCGTCCGCTTTATGCCGAGATTGACGATAGAGAAGGAAACGAGGGAGGAGCGCACACACGGGTGGGTGAGGATGCGTTGGATGATGGGGTTCGTGTCGGTCGCGTCGAATGCGCCACGGCTGGTTTGGACAAAGGCGAGGTGTAGCAGACGAAGGAGGACGTTGGAGGTGGGGTGCGGTTGGTTGAGAAAACTCGTGAAGGAGTTGGAGCTCGTTGTGGAAGGGGGATAGCTTGAAGAGAGCTCTGAGGTTGCGTTTGGGGGACTGCGAGCTGGTTGATCAGATTTTGTCGGTCGGAAACGGATTCTCAGTCTCATCTCCTCCTCCTTGTGAAAAATAAAGATGAGAGTACAGTTATCATAGATTCCGCGAGGGTGGACCCACGTTCAAAATTCTCAAAAGCTCCTTCGAACGATCGAATGGCAGTACGACTGGAAGAACGGACGCCCAGCGACGGAGGTCTCCGACAGCGCTCTTGACATCTGTGCACGTCCGCGCGAGTCGCACCACGGTCAAGAAATCCAGGTATTTCAGCAGGCTCGTTGGGAGGACATCGAGGATTGCACGATGAAGGAAAGCGGGTTTCTCCATGGCTGTAGCGTCATCTTCTGCCTTCTCGCTGGCAGCTCCTTCCCATTCCGCTTCCATTTCGACGCTGGACCGACGGTGACCAACTTTTGATGCCGATGCCCGGCTCCCGTTTCCCTTTCAACGGCACAACCCCACACCCGGGGCGTCTCCTTTATCTCCCACGTGCATAATTAGTGCCTCCGAAGCTTATTGCGATATGGTGACTGTATTTCCTGGGGCTTATTTTTCACGAAAGAAGTCTTCTTACGAACGAGCTGCACTTGGCTCACCGCCATCCTGCCCCGATGCATGTAACCAGTTCTATGACGTTGTGAGAACTTAGCATTGCAAAAGAATTTGCCTAGTTATGCCTTCCCTATGCAGGACTGCAACGCTGCTCTTCGGAAGCAATCTGCGAACCACCAATGAAATTCGTTCGAAACGTCCGATGAGCAGAGTATTTCTCTCTTCATCGCAGTTGCTGAGCAGAGCTGCGCCAATGTGGAGCCAGCTCGGTCTGACGAGACGAGCTTATCGGAGTGCTGTGGTGTCAGGTGTGCTTCGCCACGGAAAAATAAAACTTTCCGGTGATTCTCTTCCCATCGAGGGATCCGCGTAACTCGCCGGTTTCGGTGTGGTACGGCACCTTTATACCCAAAGGCTTCTTTCTACACGAGCCGATCCACGAGTTCCTGCCGTCGTTGTCGGTGATGGGTCAAACAAAGACCGGAAGAGCAACCAAGACGAAGAAGGGTGGAGCTTGGGAAACGTTGAAAAAAGCAGGAGTTACCCCAAAGGTGAGTCGAACGATGGATGATAGCGGACGCGTGGTGATGGAAGGCTTACGATGACGTTCCCTGTCAAACACGACACAAACACCATTTGAATTCATCAGGAAGTCCCACCAAACGTTAAGAAAGAGGCGCTCGCTAAGACAGCAGCGAAGAACGTCATGAAGAAGGTCGTGATAAAGGACGTAACGGAAGACATGGAGACTCATGCGCAGTCACCAATCCGGGAGCAGGGGAAGCCAAGTACGGAGACCAGGGATCACGTTCCAATCGCTGCCGAAGTATCTTCCGCGATTGTGAAGGAAGCTGCATCACCAGCATTGGGCTCTTCGTCGCCAGCATCGAAGCCACAATCTCCAGACGTAATGCTGGTGGCAGCAAAGAAACCAACGACGGCCGAGGATCCCCCTGCAGCAGAACCGCTGCCGCCTGCGTACGCAGCGTCATCTGATGACGAAGCAACGGAAGACATCGTGCGCAACGCGAGCCAACCCTCCACCCCTGTCCGGCTCAAACGATCCAAGGCCGCCGAACTGTTCGCCGAGGGACGGTTCCACGAGGCCATTGAGGCGTTCTCAAACACGATTACTTCTCGTGGTCGGAGCCCTCCCAATGAGAGCCCTTCCCGTTCAGTGAAGACTCACCAGAAGAAGCAGTCAGAGGGGAAGCCAGGAACTCCCGAGAGCCGGCCGAGGCGTCCGTCCACCGTCCAACTGGAGCTCATGGCCCCAGCCAACAAAGGACGTCGTAATTCAACTATCGCCTTGGCGCCTCCACCGGCTCCTCACGACCCTCTGCAAGTCGGCAATCGCCGGCGCGCAAAGTCGACTGCTCCCCAGCCAGAACCGTTCTTCCCGGTTTTTGGACACCCGCCGCAGCAGCGGTCGCGGGCAAACTCGCACGCTGCACCGGCAGACCAGACCAACGGGGGCAGGAGGGGGCGGAAGGTATCGAACGCCCAACGACCTGAGCCTGAGGTCTTGACCCCGAACTGGATTCAACCGATCCCCAAACGGGAGCGTAAGCTATCCAACGCTCCCCCACCGGATCATACGGAACCGATCTACCTGGCTCCGAAGGGGCGGAGGGACTCGGACGAAGGCTTCCCGGACTACTCAAGTGTTGCTACAGGGCGACGTCGCAAGCCGACGGTGTCAGAACACCACCAACCGGAGAGAGCGGGAGATGGGTTCCCGAACTACTCAACCGTCGCCACGGGCACGGGGCGACGCAAGCCGACAGTGTCAGAAAACCACCACCCGGGGAAACGGAATGGAGGAGGCCACTCGGACTCGGACGAGGACCGTTACGTCAACGTGAATTCTGTTCTCCAGCTTGCCATCCCGACGGACACGGACCCACGCGTATTCACCGACCTCGCGCTGTGCCACATTCGCTTGGGCCAGTTCCAGCAAGCCATCGACTGCTGCACCAAGTCGATCCTGCTGGACGAGAAGTACGTCAAGGCGTGGCTGCGGAGGTCGGAAGCCAGGCGCGACGCGGGAGACCTTCCCGGAGCGCTGTCGGATGCGCGCAAGGTGCAGCAGCTGGTGAACGAGTGGATGGATCATGGAGGGGCCGTCGCGATGTCGCCGATGTCGCCCACGTCACCAAAGTCACCCATGTCGGACTCCAGCGCGGCACACACTCCTCCGCCCATCACTCGCCGCTCGGCTGCCCGAGCTGTCGCGGCCTTGGAGCAGCAGATTGCGGACGACGATACCGCACCGCACGAAGTGGCTCAAATCCCTCGCAATATCAAACAACGTTTCGACGAGCTTCTGGTTGTGTTCGAACAGCAGCTTGCTGCCCCTGCAACCGGCCGTGCTCTCGCTGTGGCAGGGGACTCGGCTGGGCGGATCGCCAACGTTCTGTACCAGGACGCACGGCTCGCCACCTTGTTCCGTATTGCCGGAGGGTTTGAGCGTGTTTTGCAGCCTGCCGCGTTGTCTTCCAACGGCCGGTCGCTAGCACTGTCCATCGTCCTGGCGGCGATCTGGACGTCCCCGGCCAACAGGCGTGAGATGGCAAAGTATGTGAAGGAGATCACAGCCGCGTTGGAGAATAAGGACGACTTGGTGGCCGTGAGTGTCGCGGCCAAGGTTGTGGCTATATGCGTCTCGGAGGACAGGTTCGTGGAGGAGATGGTGAGGGCGAAAGGCAAGGGTGGGGAGGAAGCAAGGAGAGCGGAAGAGATTGACACGTGAGAATGTTTAAACGTGTGCACAATGTCGTACACGGACTGGTATTCGGAATAACATCAGGATGTGAGAACTTGTTGCCTACAGAGTGATATATTCAAATCTCGGTATTTTACAATTACGTCAGTATCTATAAAATGTGTTTATCGTAAGCCTACAGATAAAAAAATTGAGAATATAGAGTTGTGTTTTGGTCATCAAGTAATGTTCGCCTGACGGCAGCTAGACTCACCACGGTGATAGTAATCTCGAGCTACTGTGTGAAGGAAGAAAAGCCACGATAACGTTCGTCGTCCTCACCACCCTTCCCTTTCTCATTGAAGGCGAAGTCAGACCCCATCCTCCAGTCACCACCGAAACAAACTGGACCGCCCCACCGAATGGCACCGCGAGCCCTTGCCGACGAGGAGCAGGAGCCAGGAATGCTGCCTGACGCAAGGTGAGGAAATTCGGGACGTGTTTACGAGATGTTCGGGGAGGAATGGTGGAGGGGGTCGACGTGTACCGTATTGGTGATTCTATAGTAGTGAAACTGGACTCGAATGTAGTAGCGAGATATGTTCGATGTGAGATGGAATTTCTTAGACGTTTCGGTTTGCGCATTCCCTTTTGAACAAGTACAGTGTGAGTGGCTCGGGTTGGACTCACCCTGTGACCACAGCCTTTCCCGTTCATCAGCACAATCTACCCTACCCCACGGGAAGCATTGGATTGGTGGCGGACTTGCCTTGACGGAAGATAGTTAAAAGAAGTGTTAACGGATTTATAAATAGTGTACATGTTGCCCTAACAAGCTGGACTTCGTGCCCTCTTATCGTATCTCCCCGTCTCTCGTTCGTTCCCGTCGAGGACACTTGGTGTGACCCCCCGTCTCGCTCTCGTCTCCGCACGCTGGTCTCGTGCCCTCGGCTCTCACGATCTCTCGTACACTCGTATACCTCGTACCCCAACCCCTGACAGTGGTGGTAATTGAATGGCCTGCTCAGTTAGTTCACATTGCTTGACGACATTAGCACGGATGAATTCTAAAATCTTTACATTCAAGTGTTACTAGTTAAGACGACGAGGGACGAGGTCTGTTCTGGTGACCTGCACACTTGTCCGTGCTGTCACTCTTAAGTCATGAAAAGACCACACACTACACATTTCGCCCGTCTCTCGCAATTCCACGCATAAATTGTCACACTTGCACGGCCACCAGTCACCTGTGATGTTTGTATATCGTAATCTCAACATCACAACCGGTCCAACTCACAGCCCGCCAGCAGTTGGGACAGCCTTCAGATGGTGGGAGCAACAATGGGGGAGACCATGAGCAGCTTGAAGTGGAGTAGAAGGATAGGATGTGCTTTGGTGCCTGAAGGCAAGAAGATCCGTAGAACTCGAAAAATGAAGGAAGTTTGCTGAGGTCAATTCCGAGTTTCATTTCACTCGCCGACACAGAGTACACGCCCATGGATTCTGGAAGCGATGCGAACCACGAATCCATCGACCATTTAAATGGCGACGACTCTCGTGACCCGGACGCTGAGACCCCTTTATCTGCCAACACCGCTGCAACTGCTCCTCCCGCATCGACCACGTCAAAGCAGCAACAATCGACCAGTCAGAAAAGAACGCCATTCCCTGACTTCTCTCGAACCTTCCTCGACAAGAAAGTAGACCAAGTTCGTTCCGCGCTTGCCCGGATTCCCTCCGACTTCGACCGATCCACCCCAGGAATCGAACAGCTCGACTACATCATCACAGAAGACCTCCTCGCTGCCGCACCTTCACCCGACTTCAACGCACGTCGCGACACGCTCCTTCGTCGAATCAAAAGCGCCATCGAGCGTGGAATCGTTTGGCGGCGAAAAGGGAATTCGGGCGAGTTCGCCTGGTCAGTAAGGCGGTGCGACCCGCCCCAGTGGGACGACGTGGCACCGGATATAGAGGTACATGCATATGGCTCTGCGGCGAACGGATTGGGGCACCGAGATTCGGACGTGGACGTCGCAGTATTGGCATACATTCCTGTCGACGACGAGCAAGACAATCGCGCCTCGACAACCCCACCGCCATTTCCCATCACGGTTCTAAACACGTTCTTTCGACGAACACCGTCGCTGGGCTTCACCGTCATCAACTGCGCGTTTGGAGCCCGCGTGCCCGTGCTCAAACTCTTTGACACCGTCACCCAGCTTAACTGTGACGTCTGCATCAACAACGCCGTCGCCGTGCACAACACCCGTCTCGTCGCCGCGTACACGCTCAACGACCCCATTGGCGCCGCGGCGGGGTTCTTGTTGTGGCTCAAGGCAGTCACAAAACTGAGGCAGCTCAACGCCTCGGCGGAGTATGGCACGTTGAGCAGTTATTGCTGGACGATGATTGGCTTGTGTTTCTTGATTGAGAAACACGTCGTGGCGAATCTGCAGGATGTGGCGACCGGAGCGGAGCGGAACTATGTTCGGGCGAGGGCGGAAATCGGCTCTAAGACATTTAAGAAGAAGAAGACGAAAGTCGGGGCTATGCATCCAGACTCGCGCAAAAGTGCCTCACAACAACAAGGTACTCAGACCGATGGGACCGCACAACCTGCGAACACCACAACGGGAACGAACAGCACCGCCGAATCCACGGCGACATCTCACGCTGAACCTCCACTTGACATGTACACAACTTACGACTGTACATTTTCTGACCCAGTGAGTCTTCGTCCTTTCTGTGAACCTTGAGAATGCCCGAATCCCGCCCTTCACCTACATTTCCAGTACACAACCAAACCCCTCGGCCCACCCCACGCGCACACCCCCGCCTCCCTTTTCCTCTCGTTCCTGCCCTGGTTCCTTCGCCACGCCATATCTCCCGACGTCGTGTTCTCACCACGACTGGGCGGCGTTGTGTCAAGGACGGATGAGCGAGGCGTGAGCAGAGAGCCGGAATGGAAAGCGTGGAAGGGGGTGCTGAGAGTAGAGGATCCGTTCGTGAGGGGGAGGAATGTGGCGACGAGGTGAGCGCGGGTTGGGGGGAGCTTTGTACTTCTTGTAATCGCCTTCACGTCCATTGCACAATGTCAGCTGTCACCTTGACTCGCTGAACATTATCCTCTCCGAATTCCTCACCGTTCTCTCCAAACTCTACCCGTTCATCTCTCACGATACTTCCCCGACCTCCCCTGCTCCGCCATCACCCCCAGTACTCCGCGCCTCCATCACCGCCCTCCCGCCCGTCCCATACGGCGTGCTCGACCCTCGCTTCGCGGACCTCGAGCGCCAGAAAGCTGTTTTACGGCAATCAGTGAAAGAGTCGCGACGCCTCGAAGCAGAGGCGAAGGAACGGGAGAAGCAGGCGAGGCAGAAGAAGGAGAAGAGGGAGCAAGCGGCCAACAGGAACTCGGAAAAGTTCGAGCTGGAGAGGGAACAAAGGGCGGCGAAAGAGGAGAACGAGGTGCGAAGGGAGACGCAGGCAGAGCAGAGGGAGCAACGGGCGGGGCCGGATGCGATCAGGAGGATTGCGGAGCGGGTGGAGAGGGACTTTGCGAGGATTCGTACGGTTGGGGGTAAGGAGGAAAATACCGAAAGAGAGAGCGCAGAGGAGGTTCTGGCAATCGAGGCTCGCGTGGCTGAGGTGCCGGAACAGGACAGCGTCACGAAGAATGAGGAGACAGAGTGCAGCACTACGAACGCAGGGAGTGTCCCTGCAGAAGAACCCCCGAAACCGGCCCCGGGTCGGAAGAGTCGACGAGAGCGAAATGGAGAACGCGACCGGCGCCGAGCGGAGCAGTACCATCTCTCCCGGCAGCGGTCCAACACTGGCCTTCCTTCGCTGGAGTCGTCTCCCGGTGATGACTCTCCTTCCCGCCGGGCGGTCTCTCTGAACGCACGCGAGCCAACTGCGATGGTGGCAGAGGTCGGCAGGATAGAGAAGGAGCGGAAGAAAGAGGGTGAGAAGCGACGGGGGGTGAAGGTGGCGAAAGGTGGAGGGGTGGCGGGAGCAAGTAGTGGAGGAGGTGATGGAGTGTCTGGGAGACCTCAAGGACACGTGACGAATGGATCAACGGAGCAGTCGAGAGATGGACGGGGTCCAAACCGGCCAGAGGGGCGAGAAGACGTTGGCGTGATGGAGCATGGCAGTGTATTGGCGCAAAAGAGTACGGCATCGGCTAGTGGTCATCAGCAGAAAAGCGGTTTCACTGGAGCTGCAAGACCTCGAAGCGCAGGCGGACGGATCAACCAACACGACAAAGTCGGAACCACTTCTGGATCGACTTCCGTTGCACCAACTCCGATGGACTCATTGACAACTCCCCCACCAGTTCTTCCGACCGCAGCTGACCAGTCGCTTCCACTGTCCCGTCCCGCCCCCCGAAGACCCAAGAAGAGCAGTGGGATATGTTTCCGGTGGCTGAAGAATGGTGAATGCCATTTTGGCGATGAATGCTTTTTCCGACACACGACTCGTGGAAGTAGGGCTGAGAAGGACGGTGGTGATAGTCTGGAGTGAACCGTGATGTGTGATTGCATATCGTTGGTGGTGGTAGGTGACACCAATTACGTAGATAACGATCAATTTCGAGAATAATAAAAGCAAGTTCTCCCTCGACAATTTGAACTCGAATATATTTCGTAACAGTCCTTTGATTCAATTTCACCTGTGGTTGGTAAGTTCGAATGGAGTGGTGGGGTTACCTTGTTATTGCTGACGAAAGCAATCAGAGCTTCCATCACTTGAGTACTCGTCCAGGACCGGTTTAGACCAGCCGCCGAGGTCGAACGAGACCAATCGAGCTGTTGGCCCTTCCTCGGACCCAAATCTCGGCGCAATGCTTCCCGGAAACATCATCCAACTTTTCTCCCTCCGGCGCCCGATGGAAGTCCCCAGCGACAGCCCACTGGACAGACTGTGCGGCCCCGACGGATGGAGCGTGTTCTGGTCGGACGTGGACTTCTCGCGCTGCTTCGAGGACGTGTGAGTGCTGCGACGTTGTCTTATTTCGGATTTGGTTCCGCTGACAGTTGACCGATTCATGGGGTCTGAACGTTCGCACTGGTACGAATTTCAGCGTGATAACAATGGTGCCGAAAGTCTTCCTAGTGACTGTGGGCCTGTGGACGCTCGTGCAGTTGAGAGGACGTCACGAATCTCTCAAATCACCTTTGTACTGGCAAAAATCAGTGGGTACTTAAAGTCTTCCGAAAAAGCACAAAGGAACGTGTTAACATCGACTTTAATTGCGGGACTCAGTGTGTTCTTGTGTGCCTGGCGCTTGTGGCGCTTGCGGATCTCGTCCGCCAGCTCCTCGTTGCCGTTCCGCCGCCTCCCTACGCATTTTTAGCTTCCTCCACGACATTGGTAGCCTTCCTTGTCGCTCTTCTGGTCAACCACAATGAGCACTTGCGGAACCCATCGACATCTGCCGTGCTTTTGCTCAGCTACCTCTTCTTCCTCCTCGCTAGCGCCATCAAACTCCGCTCCGTAATCATCCTGGAAGAGTACCACACCGACCCCTTGCGTTTCTCCCTCTTCGTGTCTGAAATGGGCCTGACTCTCGTGGCGTTTTGTTTGGAGAACCTGTCAAAGACGTCGCACTGGTACATCTCGCTCGACACCGAGCCCAACGCCAGTCTCGAGGAGACAGCATCAGTATGGTCCGTTTTGACGTTCCACTGGATGTCTCCGCTCATGGCCCTCGGGTACCGCAAAGTCCTCTCACCGGGGGACCTTCCAAACCTGCGGCCCATCGACCGCGCGTCCAACATTTCGGACGCGTTCCAACAAGCCTGGGACGACGAAAAGCGCAAGTCTAGTCCTTCGTTTGTGCGGGCTTGCAGCTCGGCGTTTGGAGGACCGTTCTGGAGTGCGGCGTTCTTCAAGCTGTGTCAGGACATCATGCAGTTTGTGCAGCCGATGCTCCTCAGACACCTCATGGACTTTGCGCGCTCGCACATGCCCGACGTTCCAGGGTCGAAACCGCAGGCTCCTTTCAGAGGCTTTGTCATTGCAGGTGCGCAGTACATGTTAGCGGGTTAATCCCAACGGTGTTGTAACTGCCGTACCTCCAAACTCCAGGCGCCATGTTCCTCTCCGCTATCACGCAATCCTTCCTCCTGCACCGATACTTCCATCTCGTGATTCAAACCGGCATACGACTCAAAGTCGCCACCGCGACAGCGGTCTACCGAAAATCGCTTGCCGTCTCCAACGCAGCGATGCAAACGGGGTCCCAGAGCGTTGGAAATTTGATGAGTATCGATGCGGCGAAGATAGGAGAGCTGACGTGAGTTCGGATCTCCGCTGTTGCGAAAAGGCCCTTCGTTCTCAATCGATTTCGGCCTTCCCCTTTACAGAACCTACCTCCACATTTTGTGGTCTGGTATGCTTCATTGTCAAGTAGTTGTTGACTTTTTAAGTCCGACCCACCGTCGCAGGTCCATTCCAGATCTTTCTTGCCCTCTGGATGTTGTACGGCACACTGGGACCATCAGTTTTCGCAGGATTGGCCATCATGATTCTGATGATACCTATAAATGTGAGTGTTGACGTCCTAAAACAACAGAATCATTTCGTTGATCCCATTAATCCATGATCATGCACTCAGACGTACCTCACCAAGCTCTCGCGCGGGATTCAAAAGCGCCAAATGGCGAACAAAGACTCACGGTGACTTCATCACTTTTGGCGATATCGAGCACGGACGACTTCATACCATGTTTTTGTTTTTCGTCAAAGCTTCAAGCTTGTCGACGAATTCCTCTCGGGAATCAAAGTCATCAAGCTGTACGCATGGGAACGACCGTTCCTTCAATCCATCTCCGACGTCAGACAAAAGGAATTGGACACACTCAAATCGTATGCCTATCTCTCGGCCCTCCAGAGGTAAATCGTTGTCTTCGTCCTACGTCCTGACGCATCATTGCAACCTGAATTTTTTCGCTCCCGTTCCCACTTGCCTCAGTTTCACGTGGTCCTGCGCCCCCTTTCTGGTCTCATTCGCCACCTTTGCCCTCTACTCCGTCACGTCCTCCGAGCCTCTCACATCGACGCGCATTTTCGTCTCGCTATCCCTGTTTAATCTTCTTCGATTTCCTCTGTCCATGTTCCCCTCTGTGGTGGCAAGTATCACCGAGGCCAGTGTGTCGGTGGACAGAGTCCGCAACTACCTTCTCGAGGAGGAAAAGGATACGTCGGCGATACTGAGGGAGCCGATGCCCCCGCCGAAACAGGGACAAGCGGGGGAAAGGGTCATTGTGCAGAATGCCTGGTTCAGGTGGACGAAGGGTGATACTGTAGACGACGCAGGGATCTTGAAGAACATCAACTTGACAGTGCGGGAAGGGGAGCTTGTGGCATTGGTTGGAAGCGTGGGTTCTGGGAAAAGTAGCTTGATAAAGTAAGTCTTCCCTTCTGAGTCTTGCACGTAACGTCAGGGCGATTTCTCACATGTCTGACTACGTCCGCTCTACCGTGATTTAGCGCCCTGCTCGGTGAGATGTACAAGGTCGATGGGATTGTGCGGATGCGTGGGAAGGTCGCCTTCGCTGCCCAAACCGCGTGGATCATGGTTAGTAAAAGTGAAATTTGATTGCCCTATGTGGCCAAATTACTCATTCAATGTTATAGAACGCTACACTTCGAGATAACGTTCTCTTCGGCCGACCATATGACGAGCTGTGGTACAACAAGGTCGTCGAAGCGTGTGCGTTGAAAGCTGATCTGGAAGTGTTACCGGCTGGTGATATGACAGAAGTGAGTTGTTTGGGGATGTGGCCCCTCGCCTTTGGTCCAAGTCTCACAATTTGATCGTTTCGCTGTTCTTTTAGATTGGAGAGCGAGGTATAAACTTATCCGGAGGTCAGAAGCAGCGGGTATCCTTGGCGGTAGGTTATGGTAGAGCCGACCCAGGTCTGTTTCTAATTTGCTGATCATTTCCACATTTGAAAGCGTGCTGTCTATTCTCGGTCAGATATATATCTCCTGTGAGTTGCCAAAAGGTTTCACGAGAGTCATTGCAAATACTCATCCCACACTTCGTTGGTGTCTGAAGGGATGATCCTCTTTCTGCTGTTGATGCTCATGTCGGTCGATGGATATTCAATCACGTCTTTGGCAAAGACGGGATCTTGAAAAATCGTGCACGGATATTGGTCACACACGCCATCCACTTCCTGAAGCAATGCGATCAGGTTTTACTTCTCGACGGTGGCAAAATCGCTGAAAGTGGAAGTTATCCCGAGCTCATGTCCAAGAAAGGGATGCTCTACAGGTTGATCGAGGAGTACGATGTTGCCCATGTAGGAGAAGACGAGGACGAGTCTGAAGCAGAACCTAAAACCACATCGGTGGATTCCCACCTCCAGAACGGGCAACAGGGGAGTACCAAGTCGTTGGAAAACGGCTCTGCAACAAATGGAAGTGCTGACAAGAGCAAGGATGTGGGATTGCTCCAACCGACCAACCGCCTAACAACACAAGAAGATCGTGCCGAAGGTGCCGTTTCGTGGAAAGTGTATGCGAATTATGCATTGGCATGTGGCGCTTGGTCTACCCTTCTCTACATCCTCATGATCGCGTCATCGCAATCAGTTTCGGTCATTCAGAATCTTTGGCTCGCTGACTGGAGCAGGGAGAATGATGTGTCTGCTGAAGATGTGCCAGCGAAGAACGTCTCACTTAATTGGAGACTGGGAATATACGGGACGTTGGGATTGCTTTTTGCCGTTCTGACAGTGTCGCAAACTCTGGTCGCATGGGTGCTCTGTGGAATCCGTAGTGGCCGAACGCTCCACGCTGGGATGCTGAATCGGGTTGGATTGTGAGTGACTGCTTGGATCGGCAATCATATGCAGTAGTTACAATTATCATTCCTCTATTAGCTGCCCACAGTCCTTCTTCGACACAACCCCACTTGGGCGCATTCTTAACCGCTTTTCACGCGACCAATCTGTCATTGACGAAGTGCTTCCGCGCTCCTTCATGAGCTTTTTTCAAACTCTTTCTTTGGTCATCGCGAGTTTGGTCGTCAATTCGGTGACAAACCCGGCTTTCATTGCCTTCATCGCACCATTGTCCGTCGTCTATCTTTGGGTGAGCCGCTACTATCTTTTCACCAGTAGGGAGCTTAAGAGATTGGAAGCTACGAGTCGTAGTCCAATGTGAGTTCACACGTCCGTGTGGGCACGAACAAGATAAGGCTCATCTCTTCGGGCCTTGCAGCTATGCTCACTTCCAGGAGACTCTCGGGGGTGTTCAAACGATCCGAGCATACAGGGATGAAGCCCGATTCATTGGTACGTTCGAAGTGGTATCCACAAGTTCGGGGCGACCTAACCCTTCCCTCTCACATTAAGCCGAGAATACGTTGCGGATAGACACAAACCAAAAAGCGAACTATCCTTCCAATGCGTCCAATCGATGGTTGGCAATGAGACTCGAGGTACACAGTGTTTTCGGCTTACACGTCCAAATTCACACCATGCTAACAAGTCGGCTTGCATGCATTTCAGCTTGTCGGGAGCTTTATCATCCTTGCAAGTTCCTTATTCTCTGTCGTCACTATCGTAACGGTGGGAGGTCTTGCGGCAAGGTAAGGGAACTTTCGTCGCTTGGGTAGATTCGATACGGCCTTACTCTGACGCGGATGTTCTCGTCCGAAGTATTGTCGGTCTTGCTGTGACATACGCCCTTAACATCACACAGACCCTGAACTGGATGGTCCGGCAGGTAAGACTTAATTGTAACTGGTGTAAGTTGTCGAACTGTAACCGAAAGCGCCACTTTTTCGAAATCCCAGTCCTGTGAAATCGAGACCAACATTGTATCAGTTGAGCGTGTGAAAGAATACTCCGAGCTCCCTCTCGAAGCTCCCTACGAGATTTCCGAGAACAAACCCGATGACACGTGGCCATCTCGAGGAGTCATCGAGCTTAACCACTACGCAACCCGATACCGGGCTGGTCTGGACCTTGTTCTGTCCGAAATCAACTTCTGTATCGCCCCGGCTCAGAAAATTGGTCTTGTTGGACGAACTGGATCAGGGAAGTCGTCTCTTGCATTGGCACTCTTCCGTGTCATCGAACCGGCCGCAGGGCGCATCCTGATTGATGGAGTTGACATATCGCAGATTGGATTGTTTGACTTGCGGAGTAGACTCACGGTGATTCCTCAGGACCCGGTTCTGTTCCAGGGCACAGTGAGGAGGAATTTGGACCCAATGGGACAAGCGTCCGACTCGCAGATTTGGAACGCACTGAGGTGTGCGAGACTTGCGGAAACGGTTGGGCGACTGGATGGTGGTTTGGAGGCAAATGTTATTCGTGGAGGTGAAAACTTCTCCGTTGGACAGAGTAGGTGTCTTGCTGCGCTCGGGACGGGAACTAAATCGTGCTAAACCCATTCGTACCAGGGCAATTGATCTGCCTCGCGCGAGCGCTTCTGCGACACACCAAGGTCCTCATTCTTGACGAAGCCACCGCCAGCGTTGATGTTGAGGTACGCTTCCACTGCCTATAACCGGACCGCTTTGACTCGGCGGACACTAATGATTCTCCACCTCTCCCACCAGACCGACCAAGTGATCCAAGAAACCATCCGGACCGAGTTCAAAGATTGCACCATCCTAACTATCGCGCACCGGATAAACACCATCCTGGACTACGACCGCATCGTTGTTCTGGCGCAGGGGAAAGTCCTCGAGATGGACTCACCGACCAAACTCCTCGCTGATTCCACGAGCGCGTTCCATGCACTGGCAAAAGAGGCAGGGTTAGTCAGGACGGGGACACCGAAAGTGGGGACGTCGTCCGGGCTGCGGTAGGACCGTGTAGATGGTACAGAGCCGTCAGGACGGTTTGGTAAAATTGTAGAATGCTCGTGTCATTAGTACTGCGACAGACAATAGATTTTTTATTCCCACGCGGCCAAAACCTATTTCGGGCTGTACAACTTGATGAGGTCCTTTTTGTTCACTTTGCCTGGTTCGCAAAGGAGAAACACGCATGTCAGTCACGTGAAACATCTGGTATTCTGAGAAAGGTACTCACCCATGGCATTTCGGGGCTTCATGGGGATCGAATCGTGGGCAATTGCAAGGTCAAACGGAAGTGAGACACAAGGCGGCAGACCCGCAAACATAGCACTCCACACGCCAAAAACGCACCATCTCACCCTCCAGCACAACAACCTTTCCAGGTACTTTATATTTGGCCACCTTGCCCTTCGCAAACTCCCGCACGGCGTCTTCTGTCACTGTGTGGCCCTTTCGTGGTACGACAACGGCCGTGACACGTTCGCCGAGGTCGGCATCCGGGATGCCGAACACGGCGACTGGTGTTGTTGCGGAATTGGGACGACGGCCGTGCGGCGTTTAGTGATCCGAGAGTCGGTCGAAAATCGAGGGGCAAACACTCACCGTCTGCAATCCCAGGGTGATCCAACAACTCCCGCTCGATCTCTAACGCAGACAACTTATACCCTCCTGCCTGTACACCAAAACAATATTCCACAACCAGTCAACCAACCACACAACACCCAACAACACCCAACTCCCCCGCCCCGCACACACCTTGATAATATCGACACTTGCCCTCCCCAAAATCTTGTAGTACTTTAAGCCATCGCTCGTCCGAGCGGCAATATCGCCCGTGCGGTACCACCCATCCTTGTCCAGAACTTCGGTTGTAGCCTCGGGCTTGTTCCTATTCCCATCACACCCCCTCATCAGCCCCCTTGCTCTTCTCCTTACCAGCACACCCCCACGCGCACCCCCTCCGCGCGAAACTCACCAATACTCCTTAAACACCGCCCCACCCCTGATGTAAATCTCCCCCGGCGTATCCACCTGCTCCGTGACGTCTTCTCCGGTTTCGACGCTCACGAGTTTAGCGGTCACGCCGGGGAAGGGAAGGCCCACAGTGCCGGGGACCCGGGGACCGTGGAGCGGGTTGCCGAGGCCCATGCCGAATTCGGTCGCTGTGTGCGCGGCAGTGGGGAGGCGGTGAGAGTGAGATAGAGCGGCGCCGCTCGATTGTCACAACAACGAGGACTTACACCCATACCGCTCCAGCAACTCATGCCCCGACACGTCCTTCCACGCCTGAAACTGCGTTGCCGGAAGCGGGGCGGACCCGGACACCATGAGGCGGAACTGGTCGCAGGATGCGCGAGCGGCGGACTGCTTTTCGGGTGTGTAGGTGGCGAAGGAGGCGGCGAGGCGGGAGTAGATTGTGGGAACTGGCGGGCGGTGGCGGTGGGGGGGGGCGTGAGCCGGGTTAGGGAGGGGTGAGTTTAGTGTAGGGAGCAACCGGAAAAAAGCACTACGTACCTGCCATGAACAGCGATAAGTCCCTCTCCTTGCGCATCCATCTGTCCCACACGCGGTCCGGGTTGAAAGGGTGAAGGAACTCGCAGGTCGCGCCGGACCAGAGGGCTGAGAGGAGGATCTGTGTGCGTGCGGGGGGTTTATTGGGGAAGGTAGTTAGGTAGGTGGGAAGGAGAGATTGGGGAGTGGGAGAAGGAAAGCTTACGTTGATTACGCCCTATGAGATGAAATGGTGTTCAAATTTCTCAGTTACGTCACGACGTCCCAACCCCCTCCCCCGCACCCGTGTCGATCACCAAACTCACATGAACGTGATGAAGCGGCAACACGTGCAGGATCTTGTCCTTGTCTGTCCACTCCCACGCCTCGACCAAGGAAGCGACGTTGGCGGAGATGTTCTTGTGTGTGTGCACTGCACCTTTGGGGCCTAGTGACGTCGGGGGAATTGGCAGCTGGTCAGTCACAACCACCCAGAAATAAATTAACATGGAGATCAAGGAATAGTTTGGCTCACTCTCTCACCCTCCGCCCACTGCTAAAGACCCATCCAGGCCCACACTGTCAAACCCCTATAAAAATACTCACGCGCAGTCGTCCCACTCGTATAAATGAACAAGGCATTCCTCTCCAAATCAAACTCCTTCATTTGCACATCCACGGGCGCTCCGTCTCGCTTCGCCGACGAGTAGTCAGGAACCTCAACGACTTTGGCCCCCGTGGCGTCCAAATCTGCGCGGATAGGGTCGATTTTGGCGGCAAGCGAAGGGTGCACGAGCACATGCGACGATTGGGAGTTGGTGATAGTGTAGAGCATGTCTTGGGGCGGGTGCTGCGAGGCTGTGTGGTGGTGGTGGGTTGGTTAATTCGATGTGGTCACCGCCGGGTGCCAGCGGGAAGAAGACACCACGGACTCACTCATAGGCACAGCCACACCCCCCGCGCTCCAAATCGCATACAAACACACCGCATAGTCGTATGCATTGGGGCACAGAAACGACACTCGGGCCTCGTGCAAATCAGCCTTGCCGTCTTTTAAAGCCTTGGCCAGCTCCGCCGCGTCCCGCACCAGCCGGGTGTACGAAAACTCGGTCCCGTCAGAGTTGACGAGCGCGGGACGGGGCGATGCGGCGGCGGCGTGTCGCGCGGCGTGCGCGAGGATGGGGATGGAGGGGATGGTGATGGCGGTGGACGAGAGGCGGGAGCGCGAAGAGGAGAAGGATCGCAGGGATGGCGAAGGGAGGAGGGGGATTGAGAGTGAGGTGCAAGCAACGGCGCGCCGTGGGTGAGCAGCGGAGCGGGGAGCAGCAGCAGACGCGAGGGAGAGCGGCGCGAAAGGCGCGAGTGCCGCCGCAGACGGGCGCGCGCGGAGAAGAGCGATTGAGCGCGGACGCAGCATTGTGTGCGGAGTGTGCGGATGCCGCAAGTGCGGGATGTTTTAGTGGTCGTGACTATGCACCAGACTTACTACCCTATCCAGGATCCTAATCTCGGTCAATTTCAGTTCCGGCCGACGGTAGTCCGAACGGGAGGCAGTTGTTTAATACATGAAACATCATTTTATTTTGAATTCAATTCCACAGTGGCGCTACCCGCAGTCCCACCTGGCTTACGAGACACACCCTCCGCACCCCACCTTCACCCCCATCATGTACAACCCAGACCCCACTCCATCAAGCCACAACCTCGCTCTCCACCGCAGTCGCAAGGCACCGATTGACCACGTCCAGCAGGCTCTGGTTCTCCATGGCGGCTGCGACGCGTTCCTTGTCGTTGAGTTGTTTGTTGACTGGGTGCAGTAGGAGTTAATGGGGGGTAGGTGAAGGTGGGGGGAGGGAGCGGCGAAAATCAAAGACGGGGGGAGCAGAGGCGGAGAGTGCGGGAGGGAGTTTGTGAGATGACGGTACACAGCCTCGATCCACGCCGAGCCTCCTTAGACCACATTTTCAAACTCGGATTCCTGTCAAGACCATCCCTGCCACCCCTCCCCCGCATACTCCTTCTTCCCCACTCATCAACTCCTCGCCTGCTTCACCCCCGCACACCCCCGCCCCACCACCCACCTTGCTCTTCACTCGCATGACTCCCCTCCCTGACCCTCACATCGACCTTATACCGTCTTGGCAAGCACCGCATCAGCCTCACCCGCACACAGAGGCCGATCAGGGTCGCCATGGAGCAGTGCGGGATTGTCGGGACGATCCGGACGTCGATGTGTGGGAGGGCGGTGGAGTCGGTGGGAGAGGGGGTGGGGTTTGGGGAGGATGATGGGGAAGGGGAAGGGGAAAGGGAGGTAGAAGGGTTGGTGACGGTGATGAGGTGGGGTTGGGCCACGTTGAGCTGTTCGAGCGTGAGGGGCTGGTTGTGTGTGTGGGTCGTGGGTCGGTTGTGGGTTGTTGGTGGTAGCGGTGGAGGACGGCAAGAGGGAGAGGGAAGAGTTCAAGAGAGGTGATAAGACGAAGAGCGACGTGGGGACGGGAGGTTTGAGTCGACTCGGCGGTCGCAAGACACGGTGCAACTGTTATACGCCCAACTCACGTGCTCAGGGTCGTTGATGTTCCTGATCAAATCTACACACGTTGCAAAAAATTGTGTCAGTACGTGCGATATAACCCGGGAGAGACGAACGCGAGAGGTGTTTGACCAACATGTCACGTGTCACAGTGATCTTGACCTGCCGCGACGACCGACAGCGAGGACAATCTCCCTCTTCGGCCACCATCACGACCTTCTCTTTTTCTTAGCTGCTGCATTTACGGTCTCTCTCATCCCCTCCTCGTCCCAAGCTCTCCTCCCTCTCGTTTCGAAACCCCAGCTTCCTTCACCTATTCCTCTCTCCCACCCCCTTCCCCTTACCCACCAAACACCTCCTCCGCATCAATCTCCTCCACATCAACTCCAGAATCCGCATCCGTATCCGCATCCACTTCCATCCCGTCCACGGGGACATCCCCGTGCATGACACCCTTGGGCTGCTTCTTGGCCTTCCCGGTGAACACCTTGCGCGCCTTCCGGGTCGTGGGCACGGGGGTGGGAGTGTAGATTGTGGGGTTGGCGTTTTGGAGGTCGGACATTGGACTGGGTGGGTGGAGGGTTGCGGGAAAGAAGGGAATTTGGTGTCCGAAGTAAAACAGGGAAACGACGATGGAGATAACGGTGAAGCCAAACGTGAAGCTCTCATTCTTCGTCGCGGGGTTTATCTTGCTCGTATATCTCATCGTTTCTGGTGCGTTTTGCGCTGCTGCTTCCCCGTCTCTGTGTTTCTCACAATATATTCGACCCCCGCTGCAATCCAACGATGTCCCCATTGGTGGGACCGGACCGGAAATGTAGAGCCCAACGCGTACCTGTCGGGAGATTTCAATGTGTTTGGGCGGGCGGGGGACAGCGCAGGGCAAGGAGTGTGATGTTCTCGTCGGATGTAACGGAACAAGTACGTTCGAAACGTGAACGTTCTTGGGTTCCTCAAGTCTACTAATTCATTTTCTCATTCCGAAATGGTCACTTCCTACTGCCCAGACAGACCAGCCAAGAACTTCCGCCAAGATCGGGTCTCGTTCACGTCTTTGAAGCCGATTCTTCACCCAAAATGTACCATAGCACAAAAAGCAACGGTCACAATACACTAGAAACCAATTACACTGTTTTTAACGCTTTCCGAAAATAGTAACTGCCTTTCAGGCAAAGTTTGACGTTGAGGTAGTTTCAAATGTGGCGCACGCCATTGCAATTTCCTCCATCTTTGGCACTTCCCCTTCCAGTTCTCCTCCCTTCCCCGCACAAGCCTAAGCCAATCTTCAATGAAACTCTCAATCCTCAGTGAGTCTCACCCCGCGATTCTCCGTGCCCCATCAGCCTCACAACGCAATTTCCCCGCCCCACCCCGATCCGCACGAAAAGGCGTCGTCTCGGCAACCGCCTTGTCGGCTCTGGCAGCCGTGACCTCTGCGGGTGCGACTGTGCCGGTGATGCTCGGTTCCGAGGCGGCGATCCTTACCCTTTCTGTCTTTCCCCTTCACCTCCCGTCGCTTCCCCNCCCCCCGCTCCCCTCCACTCCGTCCACCCACCACCTCCCCGCTATCCACGCACCCCAGCATCGCACCACCCCCTCCTGCGCCGCGCCACATGCATGGAACTCTCCGGATGTGGCCTTCCCCGTGCAGACTACCACGAAGTGTCGCGCTACTGCGGGTCGGAAGATTTCTGCCACGCCGTGTGCGACACAGGGTACGTCCCCTTGTTGTTCCTCTTCACTCTCGCATGGAGCCATCCTCACCCTTGGCACCTCCACGTGCAGATACTACGAATGCTACTACAACTGGTGCGCCAAGGACTGCTCCCAACCGCCCTACATCGGCCAAGGCCCCGCGTACTACCCCAACGGGACGCAAGTCCCCGGCGCCACCAACGTGCCCACCGTTCCCTACCCCGGCGCCACCGCAACCGCCGTCGCGCAAGTTAGCTCGTCGGCCCGACCCGCTGCGCCCACACCTGCTGCGACCTCGGCTGCACCGGTCGCGAGCTCGAGCGCTGCAGCTGCATCCAGTTCCGCCGCGGCGTCGTCCTCGTCTGCAGCTGCCTCATCGTCGACCCCGTCTCCGTCCCCGACGTCGGCTGTCGTGACCGCCGCTGCTGCTGCGACGCCGACCCCGACTGGAACAAAGACCGGTGGAGCAGTTGAGGCTCGAGGTGCGTCGTCCTTGCTTGCGTTTGTTCTCACTCTTGGCACTCACTACGGTCCAATCACCAGGCCTGACACTCTCCGGCGTCCTCGCAGTCGTCCTCTTCGGGGGAGCTGCCGCGCTCGTCTAGGCTATCTGGACGCCAAGAGAAAGAGTTTTGATTCGGTGGGACGGTTGACGGAGGGGTGATCAGGCAGGGCACGCGAAGAGGGAGTATGCAAAGGATTAGTTCTGGTATTAGACATGGCATGGATAGCACTATTACGTACTTTTGACTGCACTTTCTATCTCTGGGCTCGCAATTCCGCCGACGGTTGACCTTTCTGTCAGTTCACGAAAACAACAGCAAGACCAATTGCTGGGTGACTTTCTCTTCCGCGCACGCACTCTTCAGACCCAAAGCCACGTCTTGGTTTTTTTTTGCGTGCTGATGCGTCTGGAGTCCAGGGCGTTTGTCGATCGCCTGCTTCCGAGATTCACTCCTCCCACATGAATTTCGCATCGCGCCTTTCGCGCTATATGGCTAAACATTTTGCCGAAAAGGTTATCTTCGCGCCTCGTGGAGTCCGGGTGGTCCGTTCCCGTTTCCTGCTCACTTTGTCGCCAAGGGTCGAAAGGAGAGGGGGGCCCGCAACCTGTAAAAGAAACGATTTGGCCATCGTTGCTCCATATCCTGCACAATGTTCAACCCGCTTGAGCGACGTCAGCGTCGCACGGCTCCTATCAACCTGCTGCCCTATTAGCACTTGTGCTGGGAGCGAACTCAGCACCGCAAGGTGCGACGCCTGGCGTGATTCATATCCCGATGGAGCGACGCGCGGCAAGTGGTTCTGCGACAGGCCGTCTGAGTCGTCGAAGTGCCGTCGGACGTGCAGTGGACGGCCCCCTAGTCAACTACATAGACGAAGTGTTTTGTGAGTTTTGCAGAGCGTTGACAGAGTCTCCTTGCGAGACCTCGATTGATGGACCTTCCTTTTCTCTGCATGTAGATGGAAAAATTGAATATGAAAATGCACCACAGACCTTCGCCTGCAATTTGGTGAGACCAATGCATGTCTCGTCACAACTCCACTCGCTCAAGTGACGCTTTCCTCCTCTTCTCTCCCATGT
Organism: Gonapodya prolifera JEL478; assembly: GCA_001574975.1. Classification (NCBI taxonomy): domain Eukaryota; kingdom Fungi; phylum Monoblepharomycota; class Monoblepharidomycetes; order Monoblepharidales; family Gonapodyaceae; genus Gonapodya; species Gonapodya prolifera. The sequence goes on along the minus strand of KQ965752.1, from coordinate 232,792 downwards.
CAGACACGGGCTCAAGCGACCTGTGGGTTTTCAGTGACGAGTGCAGTAAATTGGCGGATCCATCGTCCCCATGCCTTGACAACCAACACATGAATCGAAAGTCCCATAGTGCAACTGTAGTGCAAAGAGAGAGACACCACTTCTCAAATGCCTGCATCACCTTCAGCACCCTGATGTTAAACAGCAGGTTGTCAACTAACAGAAACGGACATATGTGGCACTGCCAATGCAATGCTTACTGCGTTCTCTTGGCAGTGACGAAATGTTGGTCTAAAGTTAGGTCAGACGATAGCCTGACGTCAACTGCAGATTCCATGCAGAGAGGAAAATTTGAAGCAAGAAAATGGATGCAACTACCAAAACGCTGTCTCAGTTTTCATAGAAGTCACGTTATCTATCGCGCACACAAAGTGGGAAGAGCTTTTCTCTGCACACTTTTCGGAAGCACATGCCGGTGACTTCCCCAAAAAGAGAAAACTCGGCGCTCGCAAACGAGACCTCAACGAATGCCTTTTATGTCGAACTGTTTTGTCGTAATCTCATGGACAAATCCTCAAAGACTGAGGCCGGCACCAGAATAATTCGGAGAGTGCGCTGTGGTGAAGTTTCGCGCCCAATTCGGCGAACCGAAACCTGGTCGCTCAATCCGCAAAAATATTCTCTGGTCGCCACCAAACCTTTACCTCTTTGCCCCCACATTTTATTTTTCTTTTCTCCCCCCTCTTTCGGCACCCCGCAAAGAGGGTGAGAGGGTGAGGCGGCCGACGCCACCTTGTTTACCGAAGAAACCGAGCAGGGTTGCCACTCGCGGACATGGAGCTGAGACGGGCGGGAATGCCGCGAGTGCGGAAACGAGATCGCAGCAGTGAGTGGAGTGTTGGTGGAGCGGAGTGGGGGATCCCTGTGACTGACCCGTCGTCCGGTGTTCCGCGGATTTGTCCGTCCCTGGCAACTGCACACTCGCACGGCAGCACTCGCACTCGCAGCTGCACTACTGTGTCTGTGTCTGCGATCTTCAGTGTCTGCGGCAACTTCAAGTGCGTTTTCCTCGCTCTCCCTGTCACCCGATGCACTCCCTCACGTTTCCCTTCGCTCCCCTCTCCCCTTCCATCTCCCCCCAAAAAGACTCCACAACCACCGCCCGTCTCGTCCCACAAACCTTCCTCAACTGCACAACTCAGGTCCAATGCGGAATCGCTCGTCCGGAACTCGCCGAGGTCAACCGTCTGTGCACCCTGGGATCATGCCAGGTCGAATGCGCGGCAGGGTACTACCCATGTGCATACAACTGGTGCGCAAATGCAACAGGGGGGTGTGCAGTGGCCGTTCCCTTGGAGGGCTTGCAGGGTGAGTACTCGGACCATCGGATAGGCGCCAGAAACACCGCAAGTGCTGACCGAGGAGTCCGGCGGAGGCGAGTGCCCCGCGGAGCGGAATACTTTCCCAGAGCGCAATACTCTCATCCACGCGTACTCCTACCGGATGCACACCCATATTCATGCTCTCTTCCATCCTTCCTCCCCTCCTTTCCCCCAGGCGACTCCGCCCCCCTCCCCACGACCTCCTCTCCCTCCACTCCCTACCTCCTGGGCAACGTCCCCCCCCGCACCCTCATCGGCGTATCTGTCCTGGTCGCGGGCGCCATCTTCGGCGCGTGCGGGATCTACGCGGGGACGCGCATCGCCCGAAACATGCGGTTCGAAAAAGAGTGGGTCGTGGAGTCCGAGTACACTTCGGCGTCGCCGGGACGGAAGAGAGGAGGGCGACGTCGGATCGTGGAGGAGGCAGCGCACGGGCATTCACGGGACCCCTCATCAGGCAGCGGCCCCGGGGCGATCCTCGTCCCCGACACACCACCACAGCTGTCCATGGACCTCCGTGCCAGCTCCGACGCATCCACGGACGGGAGCGGCAGCGGCGCGGGCGGTGCGGGCGACAAATCCATCTTACCCTCCACCGGACCCGTCCCCCCCTCGCCCGTCATGACACGCCCGCTCTCACACGCCGACTCGGTCCAGCCCTCGGTCTCGATGGATGCACGGGGACGGAACTCTAACGTCAGCGCCGGGTTGTCCGCGGCGGTCGCGGCGTGGGCGAGGTTTGAAGGGGCGAGGAGGAGTTTGCAATTGGCGGGACAGGCGCAGGGGCAGGATGAGCAGAGGATGGAGGCGGAGGAGGGGTTGGTGACGGTGGCGTTGCCGCAGGTATGTCTTAACCTGGAGGAGGGTGGTGGGGAGGACGGGGCAGGGGATTGGACGGGGTACCAGATGGATTCACTCCCCAGGCACCAGACTGTCTGTCGTTGATCTTTGCATGCATCCCACTGCGCATATTACTTCACCGCTAACCAACCTCCTCCTCCCAGACCTCCTCACCCCCCGCCCCCCACCCCCCACCCCGTTCTCCCGCGGCCTCCCCAATCCCGGATGACCCCACCCTCCTCTCCCACTTCGCCTCTCTCCTCCCTCCCGTCCTCACCCACGCCGACTTACCGGGCGTCCCAGCCCCCTCAAAGGCGGTCGTGCAGCCTGGGAAAGTGTACATTGCTCAGAGAGGGTATAAGGCGGAACGGGAGGGTGAGGTCGGAGTCGGGCCCAGGGATCAGGTGGCCGTGACGGGGTGGGTGGATGAGGGGGGGATTGTGGAGGGTGAGTTTTGCGAGGGGGGTGTGGGAGGTCCTGTTTGAGAGGAAGAGGTGTGGGTCGGTTCCCCAAACTTGTTCGCTCACCCGCACCCCCACACCCCTACCAGGCATAAACCTCTCCACGGGCGCCGCCGGGTACTTCCCCGCCATCGTGCTTATCAAGGACGAAGCATCGGCGCGCCGCGAGGCCGAACGCAAGCTGCGCGAGTGGCGGTGCACGGACTGCGGGTGCGATGGCACACAGACTGAGGTTAGGAGGACGAGTAAGGATGGGAAGAAGGTCCGTTTGGGTGGCTGTGGGGTGGTGGTGGCGTTGGTGTTGTGCTGACTAGACTCACCCTCTGTCACACAGCGCATCTGCGACTCATGCTTCCAAGCACGCCGCAAAGCCCGCGAACAACGCACCCTCAGCAGCATCTCGGCCGGGATCTCGGCTGCCGCGGGAAGGTTGTCGTTCTCGCATGGTCGGACAGCGTCGAATGGCGTGCCGTTGGTGGCGGCGTGAGGCGTGCCTGGGAGGTGCTGGGTGAGGATGGCCAGTGGAAGTGAGGCTGAAGAGGATGATTCTTGGCGATGGAAGAGTGCGGAGTGGAACACGAGGAAGATGTGGTTTTGCAAGCACGTCAAAAGAGTGGTGGTTTTTACAGTTTTGCTACGACAGAGTGCACGAGTGACTGTTTGAGTGATTTGATATTTCACGTTGTTACGTAATACATGTTGTTATTTGTCGATGGACCAATCGCGACTGGGTGCTCCCGCATGTATCGGCAAGACGTTCGAAGGGATCACTTGGTCTTGACAAAATTTTGAGTCGGGTTTGGCGTCCAGGACCCAGGGTGGATCAAGACTCAATTGTGTTTGAGCATGGTTCTGTTCGTACACCGCGCATTTGGATACGGCTGGAGGGAGGAGATGGTGTCGGTGCTGGCGCGCGGTGACGAGAGTGACGTCAGTGGCATGGGGGTGGCCACGGCGACATTTTTCACCTTGGCCCCGGACCCCTGACGCTTGCCGGTCTTAGCACCACTCGGGCTCGAAATGGTGTGATTGTCTCAGTTCTAAATATGACAGAGAGGACGGCGAAAAGACCTCAAACAAATTGTGTTCTAACGGTGGTCAACGTCACGCAGTTCTATATTTAAAAATGATACCACATCGCACGAAATCATCCAAGGACGGAGTTATAGCTCATTTGACTTATAATCAATTGTTGCTCCCTTGGAATGCTCCCGGGATAGCCTGGGCGGGAGCGTGCTCAGCAGCCGCGGCAGCGGATGTTTCTTCCGCTTTCTTCAAGGCTAGCCTCTTTTGCTCCCTTATCTGCTGTTCTTCCTTCGCAAGCTCGTCCTTTCCTTGCTGCGGTCTCCTTTTGTACTCTGCCTCGTGAAGATTGTCCAGAAAACGTCACACAGTCATGTCCCCGAATAATTTGAACCGATACTTCAGTGCGACTAACCCGCCAGCGCTTCCCGCAATCATGGCAAGCATTCCCACCCAAGTCGCCGGCATGGCCACACCGATAAGTAAACCTGCAAGCATCAATGACAGAGCCGCCATCTCCAGACCGACCATGAAACGTAATGATTGGACAGTAAAGATGAGGCATTGGTACATCGTCACCCGCGTGTTGGACATTTGAACATTAAGGCCCTGGTTTTAAAATAAAAAAAAAATTCAACTTGTGATCAGTATCAACTCAAATCACGAAAATATAATCGGAATCAGCACGCACACAACAGCGGTTTGTCCTGTTGGGGGTGGGGCAAACTCCACAACCATGGCAACACTAGCGATGGCCTTGAAAAATTGTCCCAGATACGTCAAGATATGGAAAGCGGTGAATGAACGACGTTGTCACGTTCAAAGCCTCCAACTCACGTTTATAAACTGATATGCAAGCTTGCGCTTTGTATCTTCAGCGCTGCGAAGTCGGACCATTTGCCACTGCGCATCGCTAGCTATTTTCCCCACGATTCTCTGCACCAAAGTTCCTATGTTGAACCTCACTGGGTAACAAAGTTTGCGTTATTACAAGCTACGCAATGAACACACAAAGAGCCTCTTGCGAGGGAGCTGCTCACTATCTCCATCTGATGTCTCTGACATGACTGGAACTGCATACCCTTTGTTCGGTGATGGCTCAATGATGGAGGTTTCCTTGTTCGCAGTTGCATTAAGCTCTTCAGGTGTGGATGGTTCTTCACTGTAACGGTCTCCTGTAGAGTGAGTTGCCGGTATTGATTTAGTTGAAATAGCCTTCTTTACAAGAATTTCCCACCTTTCTTTTCAGGGTATCCCCATTTGATCACTTTGGAATCAACTGGGATGACAGCGTCCCACCCGGCTTGAAACATTTTCCCCACAATCCCCAGTTTTTTAAGAGCCTCCCTCGTCCTCATCGACGCTGTGTTGATGTGGTCAAATCGACAGCCAGGCTGCATTCCCCTGCCTGGCTGCCATACCGTACCACCGCGCCGCCTCGACAAGATCCTTGGTCACGCCTAGCTCGTTTTCGTGGCATCGGCCAAGGTTGTTCTGCCCGTCAGCATTGCCATGGCAGGTGATTTCGTGGTGTTGTCGGGCGGTCTCGCCGTTGAGCGAAGTAGCGAGCTGCAAGTGGAAGGAACGCGAGTGTTCCGAGGGAAACGAGGGAGGGAGCGGCTGGGAAGTGTCACCTCCCACCTCAAAATCGATGGCAGTTACCTGGAGTCGACTGTCGCCAAGCCCTTCCGGCACTCCTGCGACCCCATTCTGGAGATTTTCGGAAAGAGGTGGAACGATGCCCTCGCCTCCTCCAAGCCTGGCCTCCATCGTTGGGGTGTTCGCAAAGCTGGCTGTGACCACCTTCGGTTGGTGACTATGGCCCTGCGATTCAGCCGTCTCCACATTCAAAAGCTCTTTTGTCTTCACGTTCGCGGTCATTGCGACCACCGCGACGTGGACAAAAGCGCACGCGTGACGTCCCGTCAAGAACCTGGCGACTGTTGAAGCGTTGGCCGACGGACGTATGTACTTATGCGTTGACTCTTATGGATTTCACATCGAGTTAAGTTAGCGCTCATATCAAGTTCCGTGTCATGTCGATGCCTTGGGAAAGAAGCCAGCAAGGACCTGCATGACCTGTCGATGCAACCCACCCAAAACGATGAAGAAGTCTTCAATCTGCAGAAGTATTCTATTTCCGAGAATCCTAGCTCGTCTTCATACGTGTATAAATGGGAAAGACAGGTTTTGGAAAGGGAGGTCGAAGTTGCCCCACCGATCTCGCCACCGCAGCACTCCCAAACTGTTTTCTGCTGGTACACTTCCGACATATCCACCATACATGGCGCAGTATCCCGCTTTCCGAAGTCACGCTCGTGACGTCTCCATCCCCTTCCCCTCGATGCGCCCGCCGTCTTTTCTATGCAGCGCCACACCGGTGCTGCTGACCCTGTTTCTCGCCGTCGCGCACGCGGTGCCATTCAACGGTACGTCGGTGGCGGCAGAATGTGCAGTCCTGGAGACGTTGTACGACGACTCCGGGGTGGCGCTGTTCTGGACCAGAGGAAACTGCTGCAGAGAGCTGGGCAACGCACCAACGGTCGTGCCGTCAATTTCGTGCACAGCGAGTGGACACATCACAGGAATTCAGCTGGTGCGTTGGTTTTTTTTTTGTTGGTGTTCTTTTCCTCTTCTCCATCTGACACTTCCGTGGGATGGTGACTCTTGGCGGTGACAACACTGAACCCTCTCCAGTCCGGACGAGGGCTCACTGCCGCCTTCCCCTCCCTCAGCGGAGTCCCCCAGTTACGTTACTTGTCGCTGGACCAGAACAAGATCCAGGGCCTGATCCCTCCAAATGCGTTCGACGGTCTCACCGACCTGTTCCACCTGGATGTGCACAACAACAGGCTGCTGGGCCCTGTGCCGGACTTGAGTGGAACAGCCATGGTCGAGTTGTTGCTCTATAACAACTCGTTCAGCGGGAGTGTCGACGGGCTCATCCCGGCGACCGTATCCGTGTGCGGGATCAGGCCGGGCAACACAGGGCTGGTGAGACGTTGTTGATCCGTGTGCATGCACACTGTTGTCTTACCTTCATTCCCCCCAAAGACGACATGCACGCAGAACTACCCCTCCACATGCCCAAACCTCACCGTCTCATGCGTACCTTCATCTGCCCCTCTCCCCACCACCACCACCACTACCACTACCACGACAACCACCACCACCACTACCGCCGCACTCCTCACCTCCGACTCTCCCAAACCCGTCCCCTCCGCATCCACAGTCCTCTCCCCTTCCAGCGCGTCCGGTTCCGGATCCAGCGCCAGCCAGCAGGCGTCCGTGACCGGTAACACCCAGGGCGGGGCAATGCCCATAGGAGCGATCATCGGTGGCGTCGCGGGGGGGCTGGCCGGGCTGGTCCTCGTCGCCGTGCTGGTGTGGCGGTTCCGGAAGAGTGACAAGGTAGCACGAGGGCAGAACCAGACATATGAGGCAAGCGGGCGACCGAAGCCTGGTGCGTCCTCCTTTCCCCCTTTCTTCTCGCTACCGTGTCGTCACACAACTGATTTCCCCCACCCAACCTTCCAGCCCCCTTCCACTCCCTCCACTCCGGCACACCAACCCCCCCACCTCCCACGAAACACTACGCCGAGCCCTTCCGCGGCCCCTCCGTGCAATCCAGCACCACCCTGTACTCTCCCCCAGTCCGCGGTGGCGGTGGCGGTGTCGCGGACAGCATGAAGATGCAGGCGACCGACGTGCTCGCACGAACGAGCACGTCGGCTGTGTTCATGGGCGGGCAGAGCCACAATCCGTCCCTGCCGGCGTACCATGTCCATGCGACGGCGGAGCAGGATGTGGAGTTGTCGAGGGGTGGCGGGTCGCCTGTGGTGCGTGTCGTGATCGGGTCGACGGGGCCCGGCGGGGGCGGTTGAAGAAAGGGGGAAGGATGGAGGTGTGATCGCTGACCATTCTCGCCGTACCCTCCAGTCAAGCGCCGCATCCAGCCCAACGCACTGGACATTCGCGTACTTTGCAGGCGCGGCCTTCTCGGGGTCCGACCACGTGAACCTTCCGCAACCCTCACCGGCCTTTGTTGTTCTCCGTGACGTGAGTTTTGGGGCTATTGTCATCTCTCCATGTTACACATGTTGAATTTGCTGCTTTCTTCTTGCCGACAACTTCTGCATACCCCCCGACCACCCCGTCGTACAGTACGTCGCACGCAGCGTCGATGAACTCACCGTCCCGGCAGGTTCGCACGTCCAGCTGCACACGGCGTACCGTGACGGATGGGGACTTGTAGGCGTCGTGGGGATTGGAAAAGTTGGGCTTGTGCCACTGTAAGTAACATTACTTTCTCACGGCCGCTTTCTGTCTCAATCAGCCCGACCCGTCACCGCTTCCAGGGAGTTTCTCGACCTCGGTGTGCCACCTCCCCCTTCACCCACCTACACGGGCTTCGACACCGAACCCCCACCCTCGATGCGGCGTCTGGCCTCGCGCCAATCCTACCAAGGATCCCGACGAATCGCCTCCCACTCCAGAACTACGTCGGGGTTTGCATCCGGTCTAGGTTCGGGAGGGGTATCGGCGGTATCGCAGCAGGGCGTCAAATCTACCGCGATGTGGTCGGGCGGCAAGACACCCACGAGCGCGTATGCGGGAGTGCCTTTTATGAACTCGTCGGGGCAGGTGAGCGGGAGTGTCGGGCAGGGGCAGGAGCAGCCGGACGTTTCCTCGGGAAGGACGTTTCAGGAGGTGCAGCAGTTCTTGAACCAGGATGCACCGTGGAGAGGGTAGTGCAGCTCCTGGTTGGCGAGGGTGGTATCTACTTAGATGGGAAGTGCGAGAGTGAGTTGCGTCGACCTAGCCTGCTGGGACGGGTAGGGAACGGTATCGTTGTTATTTAACAAGGTTGTTTTGAGAAGCGTAAGGTGGCAGTTCTGTATCTATTCGGTGTAATTTTGCTACGACTACTTGTAAGATATATCATATCTGATTGGGTCGATCGCGCATTGGCGACAAATTCGCACTGGATGATATCAATCCGGGGGGGGGGGNGAAGAAAGCGCGCGCTCTTCGCGTTGGAAGAGATTAGCAAACGGTTCGCGCTAGATTTGAACGCGGTGTTCGCAGTGGTCGATGTTGTAAAAAGAGAGGGAGAGAGTCTCTGTTCCAATAATGCTGTTCTTCAACTCTCCACATAGCGAAGAGTCCAGCGCTGTGACAAGGACGATATCCAACACTGAGTGGATGTACGCAAGCATAGAAAGAATGATGCGCAGAAATTTCGGAGGTGACGATCCGGTTATGGTAGGTTTCAGACTGACGCCGCCAATATATGTCCCCCACAGGGCAAAGAACATGACTGAAACCGAAACCGACGTCATGGCAAGCCGAACATCAAGCTGGCGCATGGCGCCTTTTAACGCGCCCTGAACTCCAGCAACAAGACCCGGTGACGCCAACACCGAAACCTCGGCGCGAACGGCGAGAATCTTTCGAGCGATACTGCTGTAGCAGATTGCGTTACTGAGGACAGACCGAGCATAAACAGCGTTCCCCCCGCGTAAGAGCAGACAATCAAAGAAAGTGACGAAGGAGAATAAGGCTGTATGCATGTCTTTACTGCAATGATTAAGAAGAATAGCAAGCGTGGTGAATTGGAACACACCCACTCTAGTTTGGGGTCTTAAATAAAGCCTCCCTGCGATGCCACAAACGCATTCAAAGCACACAAGTCAGTCCAAGAGAGCACGACAAGGGCAGGATACAAAGTTGTTGAATGGTCCGCGCGCCGAACGATGATATTGTACCGTTCCCAAGCTTTCCCCACCAACCGTCATTTATTTATTGGGATTAAATTGATATAGTGGGTGGGAACTCTCACCGATAAGCCCAATCGCTGCCAGGGAGAACATTCCTCTGACCGTGACAACGAAGCCCTCAATCTGGCACCCCGCAAAAGACAAGTCAGGCGAGTGCGACGTATACCGGACGATCCAGCCACCGGCAGTCGCCACCATCGAGATTGAGTCTGCCAGGAACAACTCAGGTACAGAATGTTGAGTGGTCTCCGGACTTTCTGTGAAGTAGGAATCGGCGGTACGGTTTGCATCACCACAACCATTCTTACGCACCCGAATGACACAGTGAAAGTACCTTGACCCGCACAAAATTGGGCAGCAGAACTACCATTACCAAGATTCCCATTAACGAGACCACCAGCGAGAGGGAGCCGGGCCAAATCACAATATCGAGCAGATCCGACATATGGAATCCTTCCATCTAGCCTCGCCCTGTAAGATAGCTTGACAGACGTGGGAACCCCGTGGTTTAAAGCATCATTCATTGACCGTCTTGGTTACCACGTGAGCACGGAATACATCCAGACACTCCGCGGAGTTGTGAGGAGTTGCCCCGAGGAGCATGGTCGTGAGTTGAGTGCGTGATCCATCGCTAGGCTTTCACATTATTCGACACCATACGTAACCTGTGCGAGACGCCACGATGACGGTGCTGTGAAGGTAGCGGAAATGACGGAATGGAGAACACTGAGGGACAGAATAGGTAACACAAAACAACTTTTATTATTGAGCCCCCCAAGAATAGGAAGTATACTAACGCTGGTTTCATCAACTCCACCAAAACAAACCGCCCTCGCCTCTCCTCATCTCCGTTTTGCGCCTCATCCTCACGCCTCACGCCGGCGACGACGGAAGGTATGTTTTCCCCGTCTTGATGTTGTACCTGTACAACGCGAACCTCCCTTGTGACTTCCTTTGCGGCGCGCGTCTGCACGTGCATCCGTCGTCGCTGAAGCCTGCGGGGCAGTTGTTGCAGCAGGATTTGGTGAAGATGGTGCAGCAGCTAGGGGAAAGAGGGAAGATGCATTTGTGCGCCGGTGAGTACGAAGAAATGCAATGCGGGGAAATGTGTGATCTGCAGCTCACCAGCCCTTGCCTAGAGGGATTTGATGCCATCGACCGAGAAACGAAAAGCAGTTGGTGGTTGCCATTATTGGGCGACATGG
>KQ965752.1:172800-222096 GCA_001574975.1 Gonapodya prolifera JEL478 | reverse complement strand
GTCAGCCACATAACCTCACACCATCCCTCCCCACCATATTCGCCATGGGAAGCACCCACNNNNGACTTTGAGGTCCAGCCAGCAGCTAACCCCATCACTGCGCCAGCCCGCGGGGCAGCGCTCGATGCATGCTGGGAGAGGGTTCGGCGGGAAGACCGAGGCACAGATTGAGGAGGGTTAGTCCGGAACCATTCAATTTACATCCACGAGCCACTCCGAACCCCGCACCCCGGATCCCCGCTTCCCGCACGAGAAAAAAAAATATGTTCTACTCACATCCCCCCACCCTATCATACGGTATTCCCCCCGGCGTCCCACACGTGTACGACACGCACTCCTCAGCATTAACCTTGACCTCGAAGCCTTTGACGCAGCCGGGTTCGGGAGCCACTTGGGCAAGGGATGGGGTTGGCGCGAGAAGGCAGAGGAGCGAGAGGAGCGAGAGGAGGACGATGGCCGAGATTGGTCGGACGAGGTCTGTAAAGGAGCTGGAAGATTATTTTTGGGACAGCTGAATAAAACATCCATCGGAAAAAAAATGGTTGGCTACGTACAAAATTTGATACAATCGGAAGTCGTGCTGAATAAATTCATGTCATGCTCAAAACCTTCCGAGAAGCATCCCGTAAAGAGGTTTCCAGACCATACCGCCGTTCATGCGCACACTCGACCCGCCGCTGACCACCTGTGTAGCATGTGGTGTGAGTGGATAAAGATTCAGGTGCAGAAACCGACAAACCCACTGATGATTTCGCCATTAATCTCAACTGTGTTCCTTGGTACTTTGATAGCGTTGGTGCGACGCACTCCAGGGCCACGACTTCACCGAACAAGCGTGAGAGCCATCAGCCTTTAAAATTACAGCCAAAATGAATAATGTCAGTTGCTCACCTTATCCAACCCCGCTCAAGAAACTTCTTATAGATCTGAGATGCCTTGTATTTTTCCAGTTTTGCAATGCTCCTGGCCTGACTTTGGGTCAAGGCACCCAGGGTGTTGTTTTCATCCACAAGCTTCTGTTTGATTGCCAAGTATCGCCGAGGGATTATTTGAATGGTAGAGCACAGCTCTTGTTCATCTATGGTGAGGAGATCGACACCATGCTGAGCTTCAGCTGGATAGAAGCGCCATCGTAATCCTTCTGATGTTCTGGGAGATTGAATAGCAGAACGCTGGTGGTACCCATGGACGTTGACGAAACAGGAGGGCTGCAAGGCACTCACCTTATCCAACCCCATTCGGAAACTTCACATATATGCCTTCAATAACTGTTGCTGCATTATCTTCCGCGCCTGTATTTGAGTCAATCCGCCGAGCACATGATTTTCTTGGAGAAGGTTGTTTTTGAGTGCAATGAATCGTTGTGGTTGGATATTAAGTGTTGAACAAAGGTCTTGTTCATCCTTGTTCAAGAGTTGAACACTTTCAGCTTCGGAGCTGTCCAATGGACTGAAGGAAATGTCATCACTAGTGCCATGGACAGCTTTTAGTGTCATTGTGTGGATGGCACCAGCAATCGGCTTATGGAATGCTATTACTCTTACCTTTTTCTTTTTTTTTCTACCAACACCGAATGCAAAATCGATTTTACACGAAGGAGAATCCGTATCCACAACGTGGAAAGGCGAAATTGAGACGTAACACAAGGATCTCACCTGGTGAGCGAAGTGCCTCCTCAGAGTCAGATTCTTGTGAAGCATCAGTGTTGCTTTCCGTACTGATTGGTGAATTATCCTCGGGCATGGAACCATTCTCGATGACATTCAACAATTGGCCTCCCGATGGCCCAGGTTGATGAAAGGCGTCGACAAGGAAAACTGCAGCCCTTCACCCAGGATAGCTGCGACTTTGCGACTACCGCATTCATCACCTTTGTGATTGAGATCGATCCCTCCAGATGTTCCGGGGAATCGTGGAGCTTTTGCGGTACGCTGAGATCGCGTAGGAACAAGCCAAATCCGGTGGTGAAAATGACACCCACACCGCTCCAGATCATCTGTGAGTTCAGCCTTTCCATTGATCAAATGCTCGCCATCGGAGAAATCCATGCCCACATCCGCATTACATGAACATTGTACCACAATCGCCGTGAGCGTTTCCTCCTCGCATTCACAGATATCGGGAGGAGTAAGGACATTCGAAGTTGCAGCGGCAGCAGGCTCATCTGGAAGAAAAGTGTCTCCAAAAGGTTCTGCCAGAGTTTCAGGTACCTCATCACATCGAAGCGACACGGCGGGAAAGTAAGTGCGGATGGCTGCAGTTACTTTAGGCGGCAAAACAGAGTAGTAGAACGGGGGAAGCTTGTTGTGCCACACAAAATGGGCCAGTGCCGCCTTTAGGTAAAACCCAAAATACACTCACTCCAACCCGACATCTTTCAAGGTCCAACAGCGATAGTATCGCGACATAATTGTCCCACATCGCTTCTACGCTGACGTCGTACAATCCTCCCAATGGCGGCCTCGAGATAACCGCCAATATGGGGACCTCAGGGGCCTCGCCGCTCGAAGGAGACCAGTTCCTCCAATGTTCTAAGGCTTCCTGTGCCAGCGGCAGCTCCTTTTCGTACTCCTCGGTCATCCATTCGATTTGGTGATGCGAGACTTCGGCTTTCAGAAAATTTGCGGAGTTCGCGATATCCTGTGCTTCGATTTCGTTCATATCCTCTTCGGACTGAGTGGGAGCGATGGGTTTTTATTGAGAAGTTCCATTGGTCAATCGGAGACCAGCACAGGGGACGAGAGCCCCAGAGAACCCCACGGAGAAACACATCTCGTATTTGTCCTTCCAGTTTCCCGACGCGTGCGGCATCGATTGGCGTCGCTCGGGGACGGTTATCGTAGAAGCTTGGAAAGTTGCCGCTTTGGTCAGCACGCTCTCGTTTGGCGAATAAGCGAATGTGGTGCGCAGGACTTAAGTAGATGTATACCCAAAAATTTCTCTATGACCACCATTCAGGCCACCGGAGTGCCTAAATTCTGGGAAGAAGTGGATGGAAGCAACGGTTGATGATCTGGCCACCAGTTTTGAGGACTCGGACAGTATTTAAATTCGCAAGATATGATGTAGCAAGCGATACCATTGAGATTAATACAAGACGGATATGTTAAAAATCGTTCGTACTACTAAACCGTTCTTCTTGAGCTGACGTGCACCGATCACGCAGCCCGAATGCGTTCTTTAAATCCTCCCACAGCCCTGAGTCGAAGAGTGTCGTCACGATTACGAGGTGCTCCTAGTTGAATTGACGCTCCCGGTGCAAGTCGCTCAGCCAGTCAAATATGTCGACTCTACTCGCGGTTGGGTGACTGTACGAGTAGACGGGTTCCCCATGCGCCTTGACGACAGTTGACTGAGCATTGTGCGTCCACTGTTCGAAGCCCCGTCCGGTAGCCGGAGGCAATCGCTTTGAGAGTGGTTCGTGACGTTGGTACTTTGATTCGCGGGGAGGTAAATGCAGGCTTGGGAAACTGAACTTACATTGGAAAGAAGCCGTATTTGTGTGCTGCGAGCTACGAGCAGTGAGAGCATTGATTGCGAAACAGTTGAGGCTGGTTGAGCATTTAAGTGCGGTGGGTGGGCAAACTTTCAAAGCACTAACATTTAATCCAACCGCCCATCCATCACGGTAGACAGTCTTCACATCCACAAGCTGCGTCGCTTCAAGTGTGATTTCGTCGACAGCGGTAGCCTCGTACTGCGGGCGATGTGAAGGTGAGACGGTCGCGACTCCAAACAGAGGATGGCGCGTGAAGACTCACCCTCATCGCAACAGGTAAAGGCTTGCCAGTGTATGAGACGCTGGATTCTTGCTCCTTGCCCTGAGCGGTGGCCAGCAGAGAGAAGAACCACTGGTCCGTGGGGGCAATAAGAGATTAATTCTAAACGTCCCCCTTAAAGCTCCTGCTAGAAATCGCAACTTACGTGTGTTCCCGAGTGAACGGACGAATTCACTATCGTAGCACCGCTTATCTCTGACAAGGCTCCGGAGGTGACGGAGGCAGATTTTGATATCGATGTACGTTGGCTCCTTTGGTTTGAGGTGGGGTCGGACACCAGGGCACGAGATTCGTACATGGGTAGTGCCACTGATGCACCGACGCTTTTAATAAGGGGTGGGGTCATTTCGGCGCGTCAGTTAACTCCCAAGGCCGGATCCTAGCGCGTCGAGGCGATAGCTCACTTTGTGACGTAAGTAGGTAGGGCGCCCATAGTGTGAGACGGATTCAACAAAGGTTTTCGAGGGCCCGATCCGGTCCCTGACGCTACTGTCTCCGAAAGAGGCATTGACGTTGGCGAAGCCATTTCCTGGGTGGAATCCGTCTCAGGACTTTTGGCTCCAGCCGACTTCCTCGACATTCTGCGGTAGAGGAAGATTGAGCCTGCGATGATTGCGATGAGCGCCACGGCCCCTCCTGCGATTCCGACGATGAGGCCGATGTTGAGCGAACTATTTCCGGTTGTCAGCGATTGAGATGTACTTTTCGACCAACTTCACCACATTTACCTGGAATCGTTGGGTGGAGAAACCGTCGGAGCAGGCGATGGCGAAGGCTGAGGAGGTGGGGTTGCGAGGATACAGGCCGGCGGAGTGGAATTGGTTGTGAGGATGTATCCTGTTTTACATGCTGTTTCGGAAGCAGGACCGTTAAGTAAATGGGGGAGATGATCGCCACGCGGAGCGAAACAAACCACTACTGCATTGGCCTGCGGCGCAGAAACCCGCTCCGTAAGCAGGGTCGGGACTGAAAGTTGAGTGACGTTTGATGTTCGATCTTTGGCTCGTGTGAGACGCGACTGATTACTGAACATACCACGATACGCCACACTAGGAGGGCAACGTGGGTTTGGATTACTCCTACTTCAAAGCTTACGGAGTCGACGAAGAACTCACTTGACCGCAGTCCAAGTAACTAATATTAAAGGCGGCAGGACTAGTCGATGAACGGTGTAAGCAATGGCGCTACAGCTATTGGTCAACAGCAACGAGCTCACGTGAGACACCTCCCCGAGCAGAGCTGTTGGCAGTTGCTGCACGCTCCCCCCTGTCCGCATTTGGCTCCGGTTGGGCACCTAACAATAGCAACTTCATTTTCTCGATGTGTTTCAGGAGCGGGAACTTCATAAGAGCACGAACCACCACACCATTGATCCATCCGTGCAGCACTGGGCACCCGTGGCCGGCATGCAAAACTGTGCCGATCCATTTCCACAGGTCACGAGATTGTCCGTGATGCAGTCACCAGTCAGTCGTTTCGAGTGATGGCGGTGCGTGGTGGAGAACGACTTGAGTTCTGTGCGCGGAGATGGTTTGGTGAGTCAGGAACTGTTCCACATTCACGCAGTCGAAGTCTCCAGCCCGCCAGTCCATCACGGTCGTCCTCACCGATTCCACGTCCACTGGAAAACGCCGGATCCGCCGAGTGGGAATCGGCTCTGCGCGGCAATGCCGCAAACATAAGGAGTGGAAGGATTTCCATATACTCCGCAGGGCAGACGACGGAAGGGGGACGATGCCGATTGCGATGTCCGCGCTGCCGGCGGGAAACGGTACGAGAGTTCGATTCCTGGATGCAGCGAGTCTGTGGGGATTGCAGTGTTCAAACAAACCGGTGGCGGCCTTGTCTCCCTAAAATCCACCGGGTGAGGTGCAATCTTGACCTTGTTACAGATAATGCGGGCGCACGCAAGTAAGTCGGCCGCGAGGAGAGGAACAGTTATTTAATGGTCGGAATAGCTTTCAGCAGAATTGCAATCGTTGGACGAAACAAATGAAATGTTTCAAACCATGGTGGATCTTTCACAGCGCTCTCCTAATTGCATGGAGCTACACAAGAAATAAATCTTTCATTCTCTGGGAACGTTCTAACAGGAACAAAGAATAAGTATTACCAATCTGTATCTGCATGCCCCACACCGGGCCGTGTAAAATTCCTCGACACAACTAAGGTGACGCTTACACTTAATTGTCATTCAATGTCCTAGGACACCAGACCGACTTCGACATCGTTTATACCCCTCCGAACCTCGAAATGGTTTCGAACTCCTCACTGTCGATGAACAAGAGCTCTGTTCTGCCCTCTGAATCATATACTAGGAAATCTGCCTAGAGGAAAACAACCCGCTTGGTCGTATGACTCAAAGACAGTTCATGAAGGTTGTGAAACTGGATCGCTCAAAGATAACGGTCATTCATCAGAAGTTTCTTGAGTGGGGCTTGATAAGGTGAACAACTAGTCTTGTGGAATTGAGTCACCAATTTGAATAACGGTATTCACTCATCTGCAAATGAAGTCGCAAAAATCGATCGCAACCATCAGTGAGTATGTTTTTGCTTTTTTGAATGAATGAACATGTCAACTTACAGCTTCCGTGTTTTTAGTCACCTTATAATCAATGCAGCTCTATGGAAAGGTGAAATCCACTGAAATGGAAACGGAAGGCGCAAATATTGGATACTGATGATGGAGTATGAAGTATGAAGTATGAAGTATGAACCAAGTCGCAACTCTGTACTATTCGGTAGGTACAGACCCGGGTCTTATTTGTTTGGATCCAGCTAACCCAAGACACCACAAAGGTTATTAGCGCAAGACTAGGGGGATTAACAGCGTTACGGGAAGATTTTAAATAGGAAGGCTTTCATGTAATACAAACGCGCCAGCTAGATAGTATTTATTTTTAGTTACGATGTCCGGTTCAGTACTCAACATGAAGCGATTCAATAGAATAACATCACGGTTACTCTCATGACCAAACCAGCACTTCATAAAGGTTTTCAGAGTACAGTTTGTCGGGGTCAGTTTCATATTTGTCGTTTACGGTCGGCAGCAGAGGTGACGTCCTCTTGCCGGGTTCCGTAAACCTCTTTGGGATGAGGCTAAGCTTGACATCACTGGCATTTAATTCTCCAGCCAGTCCTTCATGTTACTGCAACACGCGCCATACATATTCTCACAAACCTGACATGAAAGTCCTGCGACCACCACCTAATCCACTCCACATCACCGTTGCACTACCGTCATCGCTCAGCCTCCATACTCCTCCAATCCCGCTCCCTCTCTGCCTCCTCCATCCTGCGCTCCTCCACAACTTCTCGCCCAACCATCTCGTACCCTTCTCCACCGCCGCCAAACCAACCTTTCAAGCCTGGCGCCCCACCAAACGCGCTCCCCCGTCCCCCCTCGTCGCCGTCCCCGTAGAAATACTTGTACCCTGCAACGGCAGTCGCCCCGACGACCAGCATCGTGACCCAGAAGTACCCCATCGCTAACCCGCGCCCGCTCGGGAGAGGACCGCCTTCCTCCAGCGCGATCTCGGCGTCGACCGCGGTGGCCACGGGTTGGGGGAACACGATGGCGGGGTCGTTTGTAGGCGTGCCCGTAAGGGCCGGGAGGTGTGCGAGCCCGTCCGCACTTGAAGCATGGTGGGAGGGAGGTGACAGGTCGACGGGTGGTTGAGGGTCGTTGCCCGAAGCGGCGGGAGGCGGGATGGGAAGGTAGGGGATGTTGTCGAGCTCCTTCCCGGGCTTGATGGGACCCACGCCGCCTCCGAACCCCGTTCCCGCGGGTCCTGTGTGCACTTTCGAAGGCTTCTCTGGCACAGGAGCAGGAGGCGGCACGTCGGCGAGCTGGATCTTGCCCGTCGTCGGCGCGTCTTTGCCCACGAGCAACTCCCCCGCCGCACTGGTCCTCGGATCCCATTCGCCGGGCACCTCGCGCCACTCGATCGCCTCGCCCTGCCGAATCTCCTCCGAGATTTCAGGCGCCGCTTGCGTCTTGGTGAGGACCTGCACTCCGAATCCGAGCGGGACCAGTTGGTGGTGCTCGGCTGTGGCACCCTCTGGAGTTGTGGTCGTGGGTGCGTGTGATAAGTGGATGTGTACGGTCCATGAGCCGGGGGAGGGGAACCGCAGAGGGAATACTAGGTCGGGCCCGGAGCGGGGTTTGGGGCTCCATCCGTCGACTGGGCCGCGGCAAAGGGAAGCTGGATCTTCTTCAGAAGAGACGGTGTCGAAGGGGATGGCGGTTGATAGGGTGGGGACTTTCTCGCGGGGAGTGTCGGAGGACTCGGTAATGACAGAAGTCTGAACGAGTACAGCCACGCCGACTTCGCCCCACAGCGGGACCACATCATCCGCAGGTATGAACATTGGCACAGGGAGCACCTTCACTGCCGCCAAGTCCGTGGAAGCGAGCTCGTACCCTGGTTTGGCCAGCGACACGACGAGGAGCAAGCACTCGTGCGCGGGGAGAGCCGTGGGGGAGAGTGGGACCACACGGGGAGGGCCGGAGTGGGAGGGTGCTGAGGCGGGTTTGGCGGGCGGGAGGTAGAACTTCGCCCGCAGGAGAGACAACAACGGGTCCTCAGCATTGAGGCCACCGGTGGACTTGGCGACAGAGGGGTGGACCAACTGCGCAGCAGGTGTGATTGGTGCCACCAAGGGGTCCGGCAGGTCCGAGTCCAAGGGGGGAAGGGGAATCGCGTGGACAAGGAGTTGTCCGGCTTCAGGTAGTGTTGGCGGGTGGGGAAGGGCGCAAGTGGTGTGCACGTCCGAAACAGAGGGGTGGACGGTGAAAGTGATAGGTTGGGAGATGTGGGAGGAATAGGAGAGTGGTTTGAGCGGAGCGCGGGGGTGTCCTCTCTGGGAAGTTTGGCGAACGGATCCCCCACGGGCGAGTCTCCGGCGCTCCCACCCGTCCTCCTTGGGCACGTCATCCTCCATGTCCTCATCACCCACAATGTCGTCGCCCAAAAACTCGGGCTCGAATGGCTTGTTGAGCCTGTTTGGTGGTACACCTGGTATACCAGTGGGAGCTGCCTGCGACTCCTTCTGCGGGGACGGTACCGGCCGTCCCGTCGCAAGTCCAAAAAGCTCTCCGTTGAGCGGCGATACTGGAACATTCGTCAGCGGCAGGTTGGTGCCCACCACCTTCGTCGGCGACCCGTCCGCGTCCCCGTCCGCGTTCCTCCACACGTCAAATTGGGCCACCGCCGTCCACTCTCCCGCACAAGGGAAGTCAAACGACATGAAGAATACAGTCTGGTCGCCTTCCATATTATTGAGCCCGCGGAAGTCCTCCGGGTGGATGCGACCTATCGACTGGCCCTGTGGCGAAATCAGCAGCAGCCGCAGCCGTTTTGCGCCGACGCCCGGGTCCATCGGTCGCAGCGATGCGAGTGAGAGTGTGCGGGTGTCGTTCCATGGGTCTGTGACGGAGAGTGAGAATCGGGTTGTGGTTGATTCAGATGGACCAGCCTGGGGAAACGTCAACCGGAGGGGCGTCGAAGTGAACTCAGCGGAGGAGAGGGAGAGCGCACACAGACACAGAACCAGGTGCGGGAGGAAGGGTCGCATTGGCTGTTTTCTGAGAAAGTGTTTGAAAGTCAACGCCTCACCAACATACTGGCAACCGGATAACCAACGAAGTTTGAAGTCGTCCAAGATATGTTCTCATTATTTTTTTCGTGGACACAGAACGGGTGAGCGCAATGTGTGATATTTTTTCAAAACTATGCAAAAGTACAATACCTACAAGGAGAATTGAGTTCGGCTCAAGAGCGAGAGAGTGGTGGTGGAGATTGATCCATGAACCTTGCAAAATCGTCAAAGAAGGAAGATTGGTGAAGGAAGGTTGACTAAACACGCTGAGCTGGCACTGTCCATAAGGCCCTGGACGAGTGGGTAACTCGTCACTTTATTGTCAACTTGTACTCGCCTAGTGTATTGTGATACTGTACTCGTCACTCGTCTAAAAAGTTCGATGCAAACTCGCGACTCGCGAGTATACTCGAAACCTTGCCCACAGAGGAGGTACCAAAAGCAGAGCACCAAACATTTTTATTATGTATTTTTTACATGTAGTTATTGTAATTTCGCACCTTCATCGCTTTCAAAACATCAAAATTCCTGAGTTGGACGGTGGGAGAGAGAGGCTAAAAGCATACAGCGGGCGAGTAGACGCGGCTAAATCATTTTAAGCGAACTCGCAACTCACCAAATTTTATTAGCATCAACTCAACTCGTACTCGCGAGTTTATACTCGGCAAGTAGGCAAGTTTAAACTCACTCGTCCGGGGCCTTAACTGTCCAAAAGACCAGCTGTTGAAATTCTGCTGGACATCCAATCATATTTGGCCACATAGAAAGTGCTAGTTTGATAAGCTTGTAGTTTATCCTTTTCTTTTGTCTTTGTTCTTGGACAGAATCATATGGATGGATGGGGACCAGCAACAATTCAAACAGATTAAGAGTCTTGCTACGTCTCTACACTACATCATGTCTACAGATTCAAAGGACCGTCCTCCGTCATATCCCTACCCAAAAGTAGACTCTTCTGTGAAAAGTCTCAACACCTACCTTGAACTCTAATACGCCTTGGTTCATCTATCACAGCAACTTGGAGTACATTAATGTAATGGAGAAAGAGCCACTGAAGGCAACTGGAGAAAGGGAGGAAGACTTCAAGAAGAGGCAGAAGGAGTGGTCAATACAGAACAGCAAGGCTTACCTGATGCTACGAACCAGTCTCAGCAATCAAAGCCCAGAACCTGATTCAGCACCTCCTCAAGGGCATCCAAAACACTGCTCACCTCTATGCGGCTATCAAAGCCAGCTTCCAGCTGAAATCAGCAGACTTGATCACTTTGCAAAGACAGTTGATTGACTGGAAGATGAAACCTGGAGAACCTGTTGCTGTTGGCCCATGGACATTGTTAAGCTTGGACGCAAGTGGAAAAGAATACACAGAGAGGAATTTACCTTTCAGGATGAATTTGATTGCACATATATGAACATCAATCCAAAATACCATAATGCAATGAACATCACAAAGGATGTCAAAGACCTCAACTCCACAATGGTTCAAGAATGGCTACAGCAGGAGGAAAGGTATCTAAAAGCCCTAGGGCCTAGTGGAGATTGAAGAGGCAACACAGGCATACAAGTAATGGTGAGGATAAAACTTTGTTCCCCCTCTTCTATTTTTGAGAATGTCCAGCAGAATTCTTTTGTGAGGTGAACTGTCAACTCATGACAGAGGGCTTCAAGAAGAAAATTCCACTGGGTGCCATCACACTGCATGTGTTGAAGAGCCCTCATCCAGGGCGTCTGGGACATCATTTCACAACAGATCAACAAAAGCTACAACAATCCATCTTTCTTCTACATGGCAACTTTACATTGTACTACCAAGGGAGAGCAACAGGGGAGACTCCTCTGACATCCAAGAACATTGATCAAGCAGTTAGTTTTTGTGAAGAAGCCTCCTACAACCTTCACAATACTTGTGAAACAAGATCTGCTGAGAAGGAGGTGAAGGAGACTAAATAAAACATGTGTATTCTCGAAACACAACATGTGTTGTCATTTGAAGTCTCTGATATGATGTCACCATTGAACAGATGGGATCAACAATTCCAAGGGCAATTGATAGCATTGCAAAACACATAAAATTGCTGAAGGAAAAACATGTCTGCACTTCACACAGGGGTTCCTGTTACACTTTCAGGGACTCCAGGATGCACCTCCCATTGAATAACAATATGCTTCATTGATGGGGTTTGGAAGTCATAAGTGTCTTGTTGTCTTGTAAGGTAACTGTACTCATGTGTGCATTTTTTTTTCGAAGGAAAAGGGAACTGTAAACTATGATGAACTTCCAACTGGGAGGTTGTTTGACACTGTAAAGAAACTGCAACTAGAATCTACTCCAGGTAAGTGTCAGTATTGTATACAGCTAATTATTAGTCATAATGGTAGCAATGTGTTAGGCCCTGTCCAGTCCCTCCAGCATTATCTTACACCTGCAGTCCTTCCTGTCTCTCCATTGCCCCTCTTCATGCCACTCAATTCACAGCATCCTGCTGTGGGTCAATTATGCCCCTCTCCAGTTAGATCTGTCACCATTGAATTTGAGCAGGACCCTTTTGATGAAGATAGGCAGCCAACAAAAACGTTGCAACTTGTGGGTAAAGTTTCAGCAGGACCAGGCTCAAAATGGTGTAACATATTGAAAGTACAACAGACAAAGAGCGTGATGTTGAAGATGTGTTCTGACTTGTGATTGAGGAAAAGGAGTCCCATGTGCAGTTCGGATGGGACAATAACATGCAGGATTACTTTGGCAGCATTGGACAAAGTTGCAATTGTCCTGCAGAAGGTGAAACTTCCCAACAAAAAAAAATGGTTCCAAGACAGTAGTGAGGCAGACATCCTGTTTCACAAATACTAGAGGTTCTTATTGCCAATATTGTAGTGAGAGAAAACAAAGTTGATTATAGTGGTGACTTTTATTCATCTGTTGGTAAGAGGGGATACAATCCAATGGCTTCAAAGCATACACGTGCCACCTCCACATTGATATGCTGACAAGCCTTGTCTAAAGCTACAAAGGGATCTCAATTGACTCCACCCAATCCCGGTACTTTCGTGGCCACCTCTTCAGGAAGGCAAATGATTTCTCAACCTGTAAGCTTGTAAATTTATGTGATGGCGGTTGATATTTTGAGATGCATGACACTCACTGGAGTTAAGTCAGGTGAGTATGGGGGAAGGAATTCAAGCCTCACCCTGTGATCCCGGCACATTTGGGCAATGCACTCATCCTTGTGGATCAAGGAATTGTCTAAAAGAATAACTGAGTATTCACCTGGGTAGGGATTACAATGTGGAAGCTGTGGAGAATGAATAGTGGAAGGATGACATTGTGATATGCTGGTGAGCAGTGATGACCCAAAATTGGTAAGGCTTACCAGTACTTCTTCAAAAACACTTACACAGTCATCAGCATCCATTGGCCCAGCCTGTATAGTATACCCAACATACCCATTGAAGCCTAGACCGGCTCCAATTGTGAACTGCTGTCCCTTTACAAACGGCGCCCACACCTGAGCCCAATGTCCTGTTGGTGCCCAACCATTATACCTCATATGCAGCCGTTTATCATATGCGGACTCATCATAAAAGACTAGTTGCTGGTGGTGATATTGAGACATCCTGATCAAGAATTCCATGTGTGTCTGTTCATTGCGCTCCTGTACTTGATGAGAAAGCATCTTCATGGACAATCCAGCACAAGTTAGCATTTGCCAGAGAGTTGACTCATTGACGTCAATGTTCAAGTTGTCCCTGAGTGCATTGGCTATCTTGTAGAGGTACAAGTCAGGTTGTAGTGAGATTAATCCCTTTTTATACTCCAAGCCCATCACCACTCTAGCAATTAAGGTAATACCTGCGTCAAAATACACTCACTTCTTGCACCGCTGGTGGTGATTTTGCAACGACGCCCAGGCTCACCAAAGATGGGTGGGTAGACGTTGCCAAATTGGTCAAAGTTATGCTTCCAGTGACAAACAGACCTCTCAGACACCATCATGCATCTTGCAACCTCTACAGTCAAAATTTGATCAAGACAGAGATAGACACACCACCAGCGGATGTCAGATGACAGTGCTGTCAGCATTTTGCCCTGCGTGAATAATGGATGCAAACTGTCATTACATTGGCTTCTCTAATGGAGTTGGACACATACTATTTGGTCTCAAAACGCGATTTCAGGTTGAAAGAATGGGGCAGTGACTGGCAGGGTGAGAGAATCAAAAGGCGGCAATGGCGGGGATTGGTAAACCATACAATCGGGCCCCCAAAGTCAGCGCAAAAGATGGAGAAAGTTGTTCTCTGTCTTTTGATGGTAAGATTTCCAGTGGGGGCAGTGTGGGGTTGAAGGAATCCCTATTGGAAGTGTGCGAGTTCAAAATTCAAGGTACTAAATGTCAATAGAGAGGTTGCGCAGCACATTTTATTTTCACAATTGTAATTTGGAAAATGAAATTCAAGCCCGCACCTTGCGCCAGCCCAGCACACACAAATCCGGCGCACACCAAACCATTCAGGACAATTTGTCTGACTTGTCCAATTCTGACGCGGGGACACGTGCTGCAATGCAATCAAATAGGAGGCGCCGGAGTATGGCGGTGTTGATCCCAGCGGATGATACCACCGGAGAGGCCATTCTACCTGGACGCGAGGCTCGATTTGAATGCCATGTTGAACGCAGACTGCTTATTTAATTTTTGGTGAGATCTGGTGGGAATCGTTGCTTGGGCGGACAGGATTGGTGCTCAAACTAGTCGGGCGCAGTTTCAAAAAGGACGACATTCTCTGTCTCTGGACAGCTCTGGAGCTCCCCACAGTGATTGTTCAGGAAGAACACCATAAGTTTCTTGGTGTGGAGGCACTCTGTGTGCTTCTGAAGTGGCTGGCATTCCCAAATCGCCTCTCGGACCTCTTGCCAACATTTGGTCGCTCCCCCGGTGAACTGTTGTGGATTGTGTCATATCTTGTTTGCGATCTGAAGGACCCATATGCAGAGATTTTGAAATGGGATGCGGACCGGCTGACGCCACAGCTGCTGAAGCAGTTTTGTGGGGCGATTCATGACGCTGGTTCACCTCTTGTTTCTGTCTTTGGATTCATTGATGGCACGGTCCGCAGGACATCGCGGCCAATGCACCATCAAAGGAAGTACTACAGTGGGCGAAAGAGGCAGCATTGCCTCAAGTATCAGGGTATGGTGTCGCCGGATGGAATCATCATCCTCCTGGCAGGACCATTTCTTGGTCCAGACCATGACCTTTCCATCTTCTGGAAAAGCGGACTAAATGAGCTTCTTGCCCCTCATGGTATGTGCTCATTTTACTACATGTTGTAATGGCTTTTGACATGCTTTTGGCAGCATTTGGACCAGCACACGAACCTTCCCAGGTGTACGGGGACCCTGCTTACCTCCCAGGCAATGGACACTTGGCAGGTCCGTGGAAGCTGGTGCATTTAAGTGATGCACAGCAGGAGTTTAACTCAAGGAACAGTGCTGTGCGTGTGTCTATTGAATGGGCATGGGAGAAGCCAGCCACACTCTTTGCATTCCTGAATTACTATAGGAATCTGAGGGTAGAGCTTTCTCCCGTAGGGTCGTACTATAGTATAGGCATACTTTTGACAAATGCTCATACTTGTTTGTATGGGAGTCAGACAGGTGAGCGGTTTGGACTAACCCCCCCGACACTCGAGGAATACTTGAAAATGGAATAAATTTTTCTTTACAAATTTTTCTTCTCAATATCCATTAACTCTTTAAACATAGTCATCATCATGTCCCTCATATTCTTCACTTCCATCTCCCGCACCTCCAACTCACACTCCTTCAACTCCAGCGCCTTCCGCTTCCTATCCTCCGACTCTTGCGCAACCTCAAGCATGCCTTCAGCTTGCTTTTTGTCCGTGCGGAGCATGTCGGCAATCACCTTCAGGCTGCTACGGGCTTCCTCTGCTGGCTTCCCCCGCTTCCTTGGGACACTGCCCTCATCCTGTCCATCTGCGGTGTTCCAATCCATGTCCTTAAGCACCCTCTTCTTGGAGAGGGTTTCCGTTGCGTCTTTGCGTAAGCCTAGTGAGATAGAATGAGTGGCAGAACAAATTAGCACAAGCACAAAACACACCCACAGGCAGCAATCAGCATGTCCTTCTCCAGCTCAGCACGCCTGTTCTCCTTTTCCTCAGCGCTTTCCATTTCGTATCTGGTGCGCTGGAAGAAAAGGACCATGATGGGAGACGTACAAACACAACCTTACACCGCCACTCACATCTCTTGCATACGCCGCCACAAGTGCATCCAGCCTAGTTTCCTCCTTGTCCTCCCCCGTGCGCCTCTCCCACAAGGCTCTGGTCTGCTCCCACGCCTTTACAAGGTTCGCTACGTTGCGGTCAGCATTGATGTAGGTGACCCCACTGTAAGCAACAGGGTCCTCCTGTATCATTGCCTCCACAACCGCCATCCACTTTCCCTGCTTTGTCTCACCCTTGTTGATGATCTCGTACAGACGAATGATGCTGGCGTGGCGCATTAACACAACGTACTTGTCATAGTCCCATGAAAAGTACACCCCGGGTGCCTTCCCTGACTTAGAAGCCTTTGCCGCTGCGGGCTGTTGCTCAACTTGTGTTCTGCGAGATGGGCAAGGAGTAGACGTGAGCCTAGAGGCTTTGGCAAGTGCAGCAGATTGGTCAATGTACACCTGACATGAAACACAAGTTCACAACCTTTCTACAGGAAAATTGTTACCAAAAACAACTTGCTCACCTGCTTCTCTTCATTGGAAAGCACCTTCCACATGTTTCCAATCGTTGCTGGGATCATAGCAAAGCTCAGATCTGGAAATGCTGCTTTTACCTCTGGGTGCTTCTCCCTGGTAAAGAGCACAAACGGTGCAGGTGCAGACATGGGCAGGGCCGAAATCAATGTTGTAGAGGTTTTTGGCAGGCGTCTGCAGCGCTTGGGGAGGCCTTTCGGGACTGGTGACGGTTTGTTGGGTTCGACAGTTGAAAGGGTGTCTGTGGGTTGTTAGCATCCACAACAGAGTGTAAGAGACACCCAGAACAATCAGCAATCATCAATCCATCCATTTTAATATGGGAAATCAGGATCACATGGGCTCACCACTCAAATCATTGTCCAAACCGTCCCCAGCCTTGTCCATCCTGATTTCTTGCACGCAGTGAGCCCTGGCACCAGTAATAGCAAAACGAATGTAATTGATGGCGTTCTGGAGTGAAACAGATGTCCAATAGGTTCCAGTGAGCCCAATCGGACACCAAGTTTGCAGGTGACAGATGACAGTCAGCATCGAGAAACTGGTCCGATGAGAATTGCCAACCTTGGCTCACCTGACGAATATCCGAAAATCGCGAATTTCCGTTGCCGTTTCCGCAAGGAAATCGATGATTGTGCGGACTCACAAATCGACCCCCGGGTTTGTGGAAATGCACAATTTATTCCCGCCGCCACTTTTCTTGTGTGCGTCAAAATTGTGAAAATAAAACTTTGCGCAACATCTCTAATATATGACAAAAGCATTTATTGACATTTAAATACATTTATACAAAATTCCCAATTTTCAGACGTACTCACACCCCAATTAGCTGTTAACAGCCAAGTTGAACTTTTCGTCAGAGTTGGATGACTGATGAGCGGCAGTAAACAAAATTGTATGGTATCTCTTTCACTGCCACTCGTCCAACGTCCAAGTATCCTGACAGTGGCGATATTCAGTCTTAAGGGCAATCTTGCAATCTGAACAGGCGACGGACCAAGTCGCAGACCAGTCTCGCATCTCTAACGTCAGACATAACGCGGCAAGAAGCGACACAAGTCTTCGTTGTCTGCGCAGTGATGATTACTTAAGTCGGATTTGGACCACTAATAAGCGGCGTTGCGTTTGTGTTGCTGCCATTTCTCACTCTACCAAATGCACTATTTCTGGTAATCAAATGCAACTATATGCTTTATCACCACACTGCAAAAGCTTCTACAATCATTTTGACCCCCTGATCAGTTTCCTTGGCATACCGCCTGTCCTGCCCACAGAGGGTGTTGCCATCTCCGTGCCCTCCAGTATTTTATTCACGTCGAATTCGGGAACGACGTTGTACCTGCGAATGAGGTGGCCCAGAAAAATTCTCATCTCGTTTCAAGCAAAGTTGCAACCAAGGCAATCGCTAAATGGGGTATTTATAGGAAGAGACCTGAGTGTCACCAAAACAAAATTGCAAAAAGATTTGGAAACCCACCGTGATCCCATCGAAAATGGCAAGAATACTCGTTGGATTAACATTTGTGGACCGTTATAATCCTCCGTCACGGCCTCCACATTCTCGTCCCTTCGAGCTGCGCCGCTGCTGCTATACTTATACGCTTCCTCCTCTTTCGTGGACGAGCGACCCAACCAACATTCGGGGAGGTACTCATCAGGACGTAGCCAGACTGCGCAAAATGGTCAGTGAGTCGAGAATCTAAACCCAAGAACGGAAGTATTGTCACTCACCGCTTGGGTTCCTCTGCGCCGCATACGCGTTGGTTCTAATGACTGTGCCTTTGGGAAGGAAGTACGTTGTCGTCTTTCCGTCATATCCGTTCACAGAAAGCTCCAAGTCCGATCTCGCTGTTCTGATATTACCGGCAGGATCGGCTTGAGCCTCAGGGCTTCCTTTACACATGCGTCAAACCACGGCAAGCTCTTCAACTTTGCGAGGGACAGTGGCGTCATCATCCCATCCGGAAACGCAGCATCAAGCTCCTTCCTGAGTCTATCAAAGGCGGCCGGGCTCTTCAAGAGGAACAAAAGCGTCCACGCCATTGTATTTGCCGTGGTCTCAGATCCAGCAAGCAAGAAAATACTCGCGTGAACCCCGATTTCCTCTTCCACGATGGGCACTCTAGTGTCGCCGTCGCAGTGGTTCGGAATGTTTTGCAAAATGTTGCACCACACGTGCCCCGCCTGCATCTTCTCGCGCCTGCTCTGAACGCACATGCGGACGTGATCAGCTTGGGCGTCCCGAAGCTTGTGAGCACCGAGCATGGATTTGGGAACGAAGGGAAGCGCAGGCCGAAACAAGAAGAATGGGATGAGGGCCTTGATCGCCGATTGGAACGAGGGGTTGGGGTTGTGGACCATGTCGAAGGACTGCCCAAAAGCCGTTTTACCGATGATGTCGGTCGTAATATTCTGCGTTTTTGTTTTTAGTACAACAGACTAGTTGGTGGCATTGCTACAACAACAAAATACTCACAAGGAAACAGTCCGCAATGTCAACCGTCGCCGGTCCCTTCGTGGACTCTCCGATTTCCTCAAAGACCGTCTCGAAGTTATGGAGCACTTTGCTCATGAGGGGCTTGAGATTGCCCGATTACTTGATGGAAAATCCAGGCGCGAACATGCGGCGCAGCTCTTTGTGCTTGGAGACGTTGCTGACGAGAACTATGTCGTCGGGATCCTGGCGGGTTTGACTGGCGGGGATGGCTCAACCAACAAGACACCAGAGTCCTCGAACGGAGACACCTCTGGTCGAAAGGGTGTCCTTTTCACCAGGTACGGCGCCTTTTGTATTGTGGTCGATAGTTTGGTCTGAAACAATTCCCATAACGGTCCCTCCCTCCCCCTAGCTGGCTCCTCGTCCTCGCATCCACCATCATATGCTGGCAAAGT
Organism: Gonapodya prolifera JEL478; assembly: GCA_001574975.1. Classification (NCBI taxonomy): domain Eukaryota; kingdom Fungi; phylum Monoblepharomycota; class Monoblepharidomycetes; order Monoblepharidales; family Gonapodyaceae; genus Gonapodya; species Gonapodya prolifera. The sequence goes on along the minus strand of KQ965752.1, from coordinate 203,055 downwards.
TCCACCATCACTATGCTCCTCGTAGGTCGCTGATCCAGGGCGCCGCCGTCTGTGCCGTGTGGAACGTTGGCTCGGGCACTGTCTCGGACCTGTTTGAGATCCAAGAGCGCGGGACCGCACTCGGGTGGCTCCAGAGCGGGGCGATTATTGGACTTATTTTGGGTCCTCCACTCCGTACGTGTCGTACCCTGCGCGCCGAGTTCGTCCCCGCGCCGCTGAAGACTCTGAACCCAAACTCAACCTTACGGCAGAAAGTCACCGCGGTGCTCGCTGGTAATTCCAACCCTCTGTCGAGTTTGCGGTTCTTGCGATATTGGTTTGTCACATTCACGATTATCGTAGCACGGGGGTTATGATCTACTACTGGTACTTTGTCTTTTTGTTTGATGCAAACATTCTTTTGCCGAATGGCGAGATTTGTGCTCTGCTCACATGTTTAGGTCATGGTAAGCAAACGCGACTGTGAATAGCTGCTTGGGCGATCATCAAATTCACACGACACAACTTCTTCAGGCTGACGTACGCCCCAACCGCGTGGAGCACAAACTAGGGCTACAACAAGACCATTGTCGGACTCGCATACCTCCTCTTTGAGGTGGGACAGTGTGCCGGTGCGTACGAAAGAGCGGAACTGGGCACATGCATTTACCTGAGTTTGTTCATCCCCCCTGCTCCTAACCTTGCATCTTCCACATCCAGGCGCTAAACTCGGGGGCACCCTCTCCGACCGTGAGATCCGGCGGTCCTCCGCCCGAAACAACGGCACTCGTCGCGCCGAAGATCGCCTGCGTGTCATTCCTTACGCCATGGTCCCCTTCTCCATCGCCGTCCTGGGCCTGTGCTGGTCCATGCAATACGAGGTGCACGTCGCGATGCCGCTCATATTTCTCGCGTTCGCGGGTGTCGGCTACACCCAACATTACGGACGGTGCATTTGGTCGATCATGAGTACAGGCACTCTTGCTCCGGGCCTATCTCTGAGATCATTTTGTTGAAAGTTGTGATGTGACGTACTCATGTCTGCTCACTTAGTTTTCACGTCTCGCGCATCCTCCATTAATGCGCTCGTCATGCTGGTGTGTTTAATCCCAATTTAACGATTTGCACATGCAGTGCTCCACCCATACTCACTTGTGCCGTTGCCAACAAGGTGAAAACCGGCGTTTCAGCATCCGCCCCACTCTGGTCCATCACCCTGCTTTCAAACTGGAGCTTGGGCTGGTACTTCACTTTCACCGTTTTTCTCTCACCCTCGCGGTGGTCTGAGTGGGGGTACCAGTCGAGAATGCAACAGGGAGTGGAAGGCAAAAGAGCAGGTGAAAGCTGCATCAGAGATTGCAGTTGTGGTTGAAGAGCAGGGTGATACAAAAGTATAAAGAATCGTTCGCATGCAATTGTACTTGATAATGTATTGTCAAGGCGGCGCCATTTCACCCAGAGGGTCGACGTGCTCAACAACGTGCATCGCATAAAAGTCACCGCGTCCATGACTGGCGAACTCCTCATAATGTCCTCACGCGACTCCCGGCTCCCTCGATTGGAGTCCACAAGTTCACACACCATGGCGCCACGGCATCCCCGACATTCGTCCGCCCATTGTACCGCGTTCCCAAGTCCACCAAGACGGTTTTCCCCTTCCTTCGGAGACCCTCAGCAACCTCACAAATGAACTTTGTGTGGTCCTCCCGCTCAAACTAGCAAGCCGTGTCCCGCACCAACGTCACCTCCTTCACACGAGAGGGCAGCGCCGAGTCAACCATGGCGACCCAAATTTCAGGGATGTTTTTTGTTTTCCGTGTCCTCGAGCGAGAGCTTCCATTCTCGAACACGGGAATAAATTGCTCTCTCCACTTTTGGGATTACGTCCTCCAAGTCGATGCTCATTAGGGTACAGCCGGATTCCACGTGCGCGGTGATATCCCTGTAATAGATCCGCACGACAACAGAGCGTACTGAGGTGCAGGAGATTGTAGAATCAATGAGGGGAGCTGTTGGAGAAAAAAGTCGGACAGGCCGATTTCCGTAAGCCTGTCAAAGTACCGCAAAACTTGTAGGAGGCCAGCACCCTGATTTCCTGCCGAACGTAACTCAATGAAGTTGAGATGTTTGATTTGAGCCCGCTGGGAAGGACTGCGTGAGTCCAGCCTCTGCAGAACCACTTGTTCAAACACTTCTGGGTCAGGTGATACTCCTGTCGAATAATCAATTTGAAGCTCCTCGACGTGGGCAAAATCTTAAACACATACGCATATCCCCAATGCTTGGATTTGGCTCGACGCTCACACCGCACCACAAGTCCATCTGGGTAAAGCACCGGACTGATGGCATGGAATGTTGCGGGAGCGGGAGCCATTGAAGGATGGTGTTTAATGAAGTGTCCATATCGACGCGGATTGGCTCCAAGTCCCGAAGTGACTCAAAAGGTGTCTGGATTGCTTCTCGGGACGTGAGACCCGAAAATGATAAGGGTCCTACTGCAAGGCGGATGAGATGGAGATGGAAAGTCGGTGTGATAATTGGGTCACGGTGAAGATTATTGTCTTCATAAGATGGCGGCTCTAAGAGGGATACTGTTGTGGAGCTTGTGATTCAACTTAGGAAGGCCGGCAGTGAAAGTGAATTAGACTCACAACTCTTGTGGACAAATTCATTCACAAGTTCCCGAAGATCCCCTCGACCCTCATCCAACATTTGCTAGAAAGCGTGTCCCTGCATCTGGACGGTCACCGAACCAGCCAACCAGCCTTTCCCCTCCACCGTTTCGAAATTGTCCAGCAGCATCACTTTCGATGACCACATGGCATCTTCGAGTGTAGATGCACGCCGTCTCCCAGTCATGTGTTTGATTATGAGGTGCAAGGATAGAGGAATGTGATTCTCGCGGCCGCCAAAGTCCAGCAAGTGCTGCGATAGGAACTGCAAGCGCCTGCATCCGAGCGAGATCTGGGCATAGACATGGCGCGGAGAGAGTCTGATGAGAATGAGGTCCGTGATTTCCCTCGGAAGTGTGTCGAGCGACATGAATTTATTTGCTTAGGTTCCATGGATGGTTGTTTCAATCGGGTTGAGTGGCCCTTCCGTTGACTGAAGTGAAGGTGGCGGAGCCGGCCCTTCCTTGTTCCGTTGTTTTCCGCAAACAAATTCAACAACTCAATCGCACCGCATCCATCCCATCATGTCCGGCCATCTCGAAGGAATTCTCGCGTCTGGTATCCCTACCGGTGTCTTGACGGGCGAGAACGTCCGGTGAGTTGCTCCCCACGGGCTTGTTGATGTCGCAATCACGTCAAGGGGACAGCACTGGGGCACGTGGCGGGTTCGTTGCTGAACTTGACGCGCGGACGCGGTGTGAGATGGCGGAGTCAGAGCGATGCCGTCTCAGATGGCGGATCACGGTCGATTCCTAACGAAGGATTGTGACTCACCCGTTCTCCTACTCTTGACAGGAAACTCATCGCCTACGCGAAGAAGGCGAGTGTCGGCACGACGGCTTTTGATTATACTTCGTGGTTTGACGTTCGTCAATCGCACATGACCACCACCATCTCTCTTCCTGAACGACATTCCACATCGGGCACATCAAATTCCCTACACCCCATCCCGCCGTCAACAGCACGGATTCGCTATCCCTGCTTTCAATTGGTAAGTTCCTTTTACCATTAAGGATTCGTTATCCCCCTCTCACTGTGACATTCCCTCCGACCTTTCTCCCGCAATCTCCCAATCGACACACCACCAGCACCACCTCCTCGACCATCAATGCCGTCCTTGAAGCTGCCCGCGACAACAAGGCCCCCGTTATCATCCAGTTCTCGCAAGGTGGATCTGCCTACTTCGCTGGAAAGGGTCTCGCGAACGGAAAGCAGGAGGCCTCCATCCTCGGTGCTGTGTCGGGAGCCAAGTACGTCCGTGAAGTCGCCAAGGCGTACGGCATTCCCGTTCTCCGTGAGTTGTGACGCAGTTGATGGGTTCGGAGGTTTGGAGTACTGTGGTCACAAGAAACTTTGTTGCCCACAAAACCTTGCAGTTCACTCCGACCACTGCGCGAAGAAGCTCCTCCCGTGGTTCGACGGCATGCTCCAAGCGGACGAGGAGGTGCGTTGGGAACGAAGCAGGCTTCCGGTTTTCTCCTCCATGTGACGAAACATTTCGTAACCATCTCTCACGGTGTCCCCCAGTACTTCAAAGTCCACGGCGAGGCCCTCTTCTCCTCCCACATGCTCGACCTCTCCGAAGAGCCCAAGCACGAGAACATCGAGATCTGCGTCGGGTACCTCCAGCGAATGGCCAAGCTCGGTATCCTCCTCGAAATGGAAATCGGTATCACTGGTGGAGAGGAGGATGGTGTGAACAACGAGGACGTCGACAACGCCGCGCTGTACACTCAACCTCAGGACATCTGGGACATCTACGAGGCTTTCACCAAGGTAGTTCTTGGAACTCCTTCCGACGTACTATTTTTCTGATACAGAAAACTGACTTCTTCCTCTCAGGTCACCGACCTCTTCACCATCGCTGCCGCCTTCGGCAACGTTCACGGTGTCTACAAGCCCGGCAACGTAAAGCTCCACCCCCAACTTCTCGGAAAGCACCAGGAGTTCGTGGCCCAAAAACTCGGCCTGGCCGCTGGATCCAAGCCCGTCAACTTTGTCTTCCACGGAGGCTCTGGAAGCACGGACGCTGAGATCAAGGAGGCTGTGTCGCACGGTGTTATCAAGGTTCGTTTTATGTTGGCTTGAGACGTTTCTAGTCCGGGCTTCGACCGCTGACCCCCCGACTACTTGTCACCTTCGGTCATGCTTGAATGACAGATGAACATTGACACCGACACTCAATGGGCCTACTGGGAGGGTATCAAAAATTTCTACGAGAGCAAGAAAGGATACCTCCAGGGCCAGATCGGCAACCCCGACGGCGAGGACAAGCGTGGGTTGACTCTGTACTCTCCCTTTCGTGGACTATGTGCCTTACCATGTTCTGTCACAAAAACAGCCAACAAGAAATACTACGACCCCCGTGTCTGGATCCGCGAGGGAGAAAAGACCATGTCCAAGAGGGTGGGCCAGGCGTTGAAAGAGTTGGGATCGGCTGGAACGCTGTAAAAGATACCGAGTTGCCGCATGAACTTATGATGCCTATTGTTGTTGTCTCTGGATAGTTTGAATACACGTTTTGCGGTTGAACGACGAACGCCCGAGGGAATGTGACGGAGTATCCGTTAATATATGCAACCCAGTGACAGAGCACACGAAAGCTCGGTGCTCTTCGCTATTGTCCTGTCGTTTCGAAGTCCACGGTGTTGAAAAGGAAAGTCGTCCACCGCAATCTCGGAACCTTTCGTTTCTACTCCGGGCGGGAATCGCTGGAGCTCTCGACGTAGGAGTGCGCAAACCGCGTGCGTGGAAGTTTCTGCCCCCCGAGCACAACGTCTATCTCCTCGTAACACGCCGTGAATAGTGTGCATCCGAATATCTGGTCTCCTGCCATCTCTGTCAAACCTGTCCACATCCTCATGGCATCCGATGATGTTGCGCCGATTGGCACCTCTTTTCATGACATTCTTCGTTCCCTGACATCTCTAAATGGCCCGCAGATTGCTGTCCTCATGGACCACTCGATCACCTGTGAAACACTTGTCTGCCATATCGCCATGGATGAAGCAATAGGCGACTGCGGTGCCTGCCCCTCTGCTGTCGAATCGTTGTCTCTTGAAACGATCTCCCTCCACCAGGAACACCAGGCTTATCTTAACATTAATATGGCACCCTTCTTGCTTCACAAATGGCCTATCTTCCTCGGTAAATACATCAAAATCTTGTCGCATCACCTGAAAACCCTTCTTTTGGGCCCACGCAGCACGATTCTGAATAGTGTTTCGGTATTCCTCTCTGACACGTTGCATCTCCAAAGCCTGATGTGTCGCTGAAACCCACCATTGCATTCCTTGTAACTTCAATGGCACACACGAGGTCAACAAAACATTTCGGCTCGCCACGTTTCACCCTTTCAAAAGGGCAAAACTACAGCACGCAGTATTCCCAGCTGATCTCTCACGCTAGTACTGACTGGGCTGTCACGGGCTTCGCTGGCACTCTTCCGCGCATATGCAAAAAAAAAAAAAATACCATTTTATACTTATGTATACATTTAAAAGTTAGTAGATAAGCTCTTCCAAACAAGTGTGATACTATAGAACATTATTCATTGATCATGTAACCGCTCCCTTTGACAACGGAAGTGCGGGCGCGATGTGTCTTCCACAACTGAACTGACTCTGACCAAAACCGAAAGCTTTCTGGGAAAGGCTTGGTTGGAAACGAGACAGCATTTGATGGTGCGTGGCGTCGCGGAGTATATTCCAGGACGAAGTTGGCTGTTGGAGAAAGGCAGTGAGGACGTCGAGCACGCGGAGGGAACACGAGGATGTAATGGGTGGCTTTGTGAAGTGATGTGGCTGGGTATTTGGATTCGGAGTACAACGTCGGAGTGACGGAACAGTGGGTGGAGAAGAGGCGCAACCTCGCTGGACGTGCAGGGAAAAAGACCTGGAGAACGTAGCAAGCCGCCAGGTTATGTGAATGGCTAAATACACCTTATTATCCTCGTCCAGTGACACTTACTAGCATTTAAGAATTACGCGAGTGCCAAGCGCCACAGAGCGTACTTGTGCACGTCGTCTGGCCAGACAAATAAGTCCCACAAGAGTGTGGACAACCGTCAAAGAGGAGCGTAGAAAAAGCCAAGTAACTCTGAAGTCCGGATCAGTGGACTTATGAGTGAACAATTTGTCAGGGGCTTCGGGCGGCCCCTTGCTCACTGACAGTTGCTAAGTTGCGTATTAGTACTTTAGCCGTAGCATTTTATCTCGGTTACGTAGCACATTGTACAAGGGAGACCCAACACGGAACACTCGACCACTCGTGCGCTACCCAGTCCCGTCTCTCCCGCACGTACAAATCCTACTCTGAGGGGCGCTTCCCGCCAGCGCCCCTCACAAATTGCCCTCGAAAACTGGATTCTTTTCGCACAGATACGAGTTGACAGGTTATTCAGGATTCGTTGTGTCGCCAGGCTGGGGTACAGCTATTGTCTCACTCTCAGCGCAGCACATTGAGGGCGAGGGCGTCGAAGTGAAAGGGAACATTATGAGAGTCGCAAAATGTATCTGTTCAAAATGTTGATCACGTCATTGTCAAGTATGGGTGGGGCGAAACCACTCTCGTGCACGTCGTGGAAGACACGTGGTTACTTTGCTGCGACACGTGCCTTGCCTGTTAAAAGACGAATTATCGACCCCTGTTTCTGTCAGGGCCATGGATTTTTTCTCCGTGAACACAAAACTACCTTCTTGGCTTGCGAAGGGTGCGGCAGGCTTATCGATAATATTACCTGATGTATACACACTATTGTTTCGTTTTAGTGTGCGGTTTGCGGCTGCTGCGTCTGAAGGTTTCCTTTTGGGCGGTGCTAGTTCTGAGACCACGTCATCTAGGTGGAGCTTGTCACCATCGACGCCGAATCTAGGCCCAAATTAATGTTCGGAACAGTCTTCAAGGTGTTAGTGTACAGTTGAGCAGCAATAGCTATTCCGTGGTGGCATCACGCCATGTTTATGGAACGATATGGCGGAAGCCTCAAGGTCGGTGTCGCCAAAAGTATTCCCACAATATCGGCGCTCCTAGTCTCTCGTGGACCTCAAACACTCCCGGGTCGAGCTTGACATAACAGATCCACCCTTTCCCGTCGATTTTTTCGAACCTTTCCAGCAATTTCACAGCGATCGTCGGATAAGAGTTTCTTCCGATTTCCGGTTGGGGGAGGACAAGGTGGAGCGACAGGGGGATCGATGATCCAGCGTTGTTGGTGAGGAATGTGGAGGCGGCAGCGTTCCATCGACGACACACCCGACTGAGTATCGCGTAGAAAGTGCGGGGAGGGAGGTGGAAAAGGATAAGCGCGTTGATTTCGTCGGGAAGCGAAACGAGCGATATTTTACGATGCACGGTCGATCTCGAAACTCCAATCTGAAGATGGAACTACAAATAAAGGTACATTCACACGCCGTGGCGCCAAACTAGGCTGGACAGTCTGTCGTATCTCGGTGCCAAGCCCTGGTGTTGTAGCAATGTGCGATCGCTGTATTGCTTTCGGTTGCCCCACGGATCAACCGTGACCCGCTTTCACCTGCTCCTGAGGACTGTTGCTACGTCGTTAACACATTTTTCGTCAAGGTCTGACCATGGGTGGATATTGTTCTCCTGTGACAACCAAATCTCTTCCGCAGAGAGCCTAGTCAGCATGTCAGTGCAGAATGCAGTTGTTGCGAAAACGGAGGGTTGAACCTCTGAGGATGGTATGAGTACTTGTACTGCCTTGAGGTTTGGGAAAATAGCCAAGTACATCTGGCGTAACACAGGCATAAGAACAACTGGGATAGACCGAATGCTGGCGGTGTTCATCCTTTCAACATATGACTCGACCCGTACTACCATAGATTGGATTGCGCTCATTGGTGGTGAAGCACATGAGGTCAAGTCCTTGTCATCAATATTTAAGGACAGTACACCGAATTCGCGGAGGTTAAGGAACTCCGTGTTTTCCATATATATCAGGTCCAATGGCAGGGTAGTTCTGGAAGTTGTGTTGTGAGACCGTCGAGTTGCCCAAAGCATGTAACAGAAGGGATGGGTCCACAGGACAGTGATAGCCATCTGGCTACACAGTCCAACGTAAAGTCCATGTCCACACGCATTGGCTCCATCTCCCGAAGGAACGATACAGCTCCACGGAATGCGGCATCCGGAAGGTCGGCAAATGACGTGGGCTTGATGGTCAAGCGAACACAGTGAAGAAAGAACTTGTGAACGCGGTGACCCTGCGAATGTGTCGGAGCCTGATCCTCCTCAGGAAGTTTAAGGTTTGCTCCACCAAGTTCGGCATGGATTTTCTATTGAGATCAACTGCAGCGGCAATCACTTCGAGTATCGATGGTTCGCTATCGCTTCCGGCTCAAATATGCGTGAATCGAGCTCAACAATGACCGATCCTCCAATCCATCCGGATTTAACCTTCTCAAATCGGTGGAGAAGTTTCACAGGGGACGCGGTCACCAAGCGTGATTGCAGGCTCGATGTTTTGAACATGGTTTTCACCGGTGATGGCGATATTATGAGGTGCAGCGCGACGGGGATGGCTCCATCCGTGTTGACGAGGGGCGTCGTGACAGCTGAGCGCCATCAACGGCATACAAGACGAAGAACGGAGTAAACGGTGCGGGGGGGAAGCTGTACCAGAATGAGCTCTACGATTTCGCTGGCTAGAGATTCTAGTGGCATTGAATTTTTGCTCAGGACAACCGGAGACTGAGCACAGCGTCAAATCAATCCTCATGCAACTTCTAATGCTGTAATAGAGTACGCGATTACAAGTACCAAATAACTTCCACTGCCTTAAGTTAGTTACGTCCCACGTCCAAGTTATGCCAGCGATACCGAAGTAGTATAAAAAAGGCTGCTCTGCCAATAAATCACGATTTCCTACGAGCCTGCGAATGAGTGTGCTTGATCAAAATGATGGCCGGGAACGTTCCCGTCGCGGTGGTGTTCAAGTTTTTCCCTATGCAAGAAAACGCTATGAGCTACGACTCAACGAAATTTCGTGCATCTATCAGATCTCACCTTGCACATAACGCCCCCCTTCTGCCCATCTCTCAACAGTCATGAGATCCTTGGGTGCGACATCAATCTCTCCCTCGCCTTCTGCCTTGTAACCCTTCTGCGCCACATAGAACCTGTTTGGAATGATGAGCGACTGCGTAGGCGGGTTGATTCGGGACACATCCGCCTTGGTGAGCACCGCAGCCGTGATTGATTGGATGGTGGTCATTCGCACTTTTCCAGAGTCTGATCGAGGAAGATGTATTATAAGGATCTTTGTGCACACCAAGCATCGATAGGCTTGCACTCACCACCGTCACTAGAAGAAGCTGCCTCCTCACGCATGGGTTCCCTGAGACCACCCTCAGACGCGAACTTGAGGGACTGGCTGGACCCCGACCTGCGCGACTCCTCGCCATCGAGCTCGGGCGCCACAATGACATACTTGTACCGGACTTCTCCGGCCCGTCTCTTCACCTTCCTCGTCGTGATAATATCCGAGAAGAACTCGTACTCCGGCTCTCCCTGTCTCACGGTGCGGCGAGTCGACCTTCCTTCAGGTGCCACTTCCTCCACATCAATCCACTCCCCTCCAACGGGACCTTGCTTGCTGATCCTCCTGGTACCGGCCACACCTGCAACGGGCGGGACGGTCTCGAGGAAGGAAACGTAGTATGCGTAGCTTGGATCGCCTTGGCGAATCTCGTGGCGGACCTTCTTGAACGTGCCATCTGGCTGCAACTCATCCTCTTCGACGACGAGATACTCGTTTCCTGGCTCGCCGTGCTTCAAGATGTTGCGGGTGGTCGTCACGGGGCGGCCGTTTTCAGCCTCGGTGTCGAGCATGGACTCAAAGTATTCCCAGTCCGCATCGCCGGGCCGAATGATCCTGCTCCGCGTGGGACGAGACAGTTCGGTATCCTCGACCACAATGTACTCTGAGCCAGGCTCTCCCTTCTTCAAGATCTTTCGCATGGAAGTGCTGGTGACGGTATGCGGTACTCCGTCCGCCCCCAGAATAGTTGTCGTGGTAGTCTCAATGATGTCCTCCTCGACACTTTCTCTTCCACCTTGAACGATGATCCACTTGTACCGAGGCTCGCCCTTGCGACGAGTGATTTTCCTGGTGTTTATGATCTCCAAGAAGTGCCTGACGTTGCGGATCGAGACCATATTGTAGCACCAACAACTCCTGCTATCAGCATCCAAGAACAACTCACCCGTAATCGGCATCTCCTTGCTTCACGACTCTCCTGTTCACATTGCCCTCCAAATCGACATCCTGAACTTCGATAAACTCATACCCAGGCTCACCCCTCTTGGCCAGCTTCCTGGTCCCCACAATCGGATCGGGAGCCTTGCGAGTCGTCTGGGTTGTGGTGATCGTCTCGATGAACATCTGGTACTCGGCATCACCCGGCCGCACAATCCTCTTGTTTGTCACCACCCTTCCGTCTGGCTGGGTCTCGTCCTCCTCAACAATCAAGTACTCGTCGCCGGCCTTGCCGCTCTTGGTAATTCTGCGAGTCACGGTCCGAGTCGTCGTGGTCTCGCTCTGGATCAGCTCCCAGTACTCCTCCCACTCGGCATCTCCACGGCGGATCGTGCGCTTCTTGATGAAGCCGGTATCGTCAGGCTCGTCTTGCAGCTCAATCACTTCAGCGCCTGGAGGGCCAAGCTTGACAACCTTGCGCCGAACGGTTAAGCCGGTCTTTTGGTCCGTCTCTTCAATAATGAGCTCCTCGTTAGACGAGCGCACGCTACGCTTGCGTGTTCGCGTGAACCCAGCGGCAGCAGTAGCCGCGGTGGCGACGTTCGCAAAAGACGAACCTTGTCACCCACCAACCATCAAAACCGGCACGCAACAACAATGAAAACCAACGCCAACTCACTTGCACCTCTGTCTTCGGCTGGCTTCCTGCTCAACGACCTCGACGTGCGCTTGCGACTCAAAGAGCGAGACTTTCGTACCACACGCTCAAAGAATCCCTCACGGCGTTCCTCTACAGTTACCAAACAAGCAACGTAAGCACCACCACTCACCGTCCCAAGCACACGCACAACCCCCCATACTCACCGCTCTCCTCCTCCTCCCGCGCATCCCCAATTGCCCTCGCGGACGTTACACTCTCCTCCTTCCGACTCTTGGAACTCGACCTCCTTCTCATCAAGTTTCCAATAATATTCGGTAGCTTGAACCCGTCGCTCTGTCTCCTCTCAGGCTCCGCCGGCACGTCGCGGGCCTCAGCGGGTGGCGGAACATGCTTTTCCTCGTCCGAATCGTCGTCTGCCGGTGGGAGCAGGCTAGCAACCGCGGCGCCCGTGGCGGCTCCAGCACCAGCGGCAATAAGCGGGGCGGGGTACCCTCGAGGCGGCGAGATGGGCGACGGCGGGTCTGGAATATCGGCCATACTGCGTCGCGGGCTGAGTTCGGGCGGCTCGTATCCGAGTTCGGTCATGACAGCGGCTGTTGGGGTGGGGGCGGTTAGAAGGGGAGAGAGACGAAAACCACGACTTAAAAGTTAGCAACCGCAACCCGTGCAACAACGACACGCCAGGCACCCCTCCTCACTCGGCTTCGGGTATTCACCACTGGGTACTCTTCGCATGTCCGCGGACCTCGGAGGGGGTGGGGCTGGTTGGGCCACGGGAAGGATCTTGATGCCCCCGGCTTTGGGGCCGCGGGGACCTTGTGGGTGGTGGTGGGAAGGGGAGGAGGGAGGAGGGGTTGGAAAACGAGAGAGGCAGCACAAAACAACAAGTAGGCAAACCTTGAACGGTCTGCTGGGTGATCGTCCTCTGCCTACTCGCCACCGCAGCGGCACCCGCAACAGTCGCTCCACCTGCCACAATCGCCATGGCCGACTCTTCCGTGGGCGGGCGTCCCACATTCGCGCGGCCAAGATCGGTATCGGGCGAAAAGTCCCGCTCGTAGCCTTCGGGGGAGTTGGGGACGGCGCGCATGACGAGGGGTTCGGAAGGTACGGGTGGGAGTGTTGGGGACTCCGACCCAAAGTGGGGCATGTGTGGGGCGGGGTACCCGTGGAAGCCAGGTGGGGGGACACCCGGTGGAGGAGTGGGGAGGTCTGTTCCAGGGAGGTGGTTGGGGTGGGGCGGGCGGTGAGAACCAACACACGGATTAAAGACAGACACCAGACACAAACGCACCTTTTGCCTCATACTGACTCTCCCTACTCCCCGCCACAACCGCACCTCCCACAACCGCCGCCGCCGCCGCACCAGCTCCCACCGCGGCCATACTCCTCCTCACGTGACTTTCCTCATGCTGCACCACCGTCGCCTCCGAGTGCTCATGCCGCTCTCCATGCACGATTATCGCCGAGTGCATTTCGGGGCTCGGCGGCGCCAGGACGTGGGCTTCCGAGACCAGGGGAGACGGAGTTTTAATGTCGTGACCAGCCAGGTGCGCCGGGGGGCTGGTGGCGGGGCCAGGGACGGCGCGGTAGGCGTTGGGGTTTTGTGGGAGTGGGGGAGCCACGACGGGCGCGGCGGCGGGGGCGATGTTGCCCATGGAGATGGACTCGCCGGGGGTTTTGGTGAGGGGGGGGTATTCGCGGGCTTGGTGGGGTGGGGGGTTCAAAGAAAAACATGTGAGGAATGAGGAAGTAGTACCAAACCAACGACGAGTAGGAACCTACACGACGACCGATCCCTCCTCTTCCAGCACCGTCTGCAGCACAAGATCAAGAACGCGCAGCAGATGCAGAACGCCAGGATGGCCGCGATGATGATGGCTGTCATTCGTTTACGTGAGGGACGGGGGGGGGGATGGTTAGGTCACGCACTCCCACAAAGAGAAAGTGGGGAATCAGACAGGGCACGAAAAAACGTACCAGCAAGCGCGCCCCTCGACAACCCCCCGATTACCCCATCGCCCACAACGACCGCACCCGTGGCCACAGTTCCGACACCTGTCACGCCACCGACGTTGCCACCGCCGTTGCCGCCGCCGCCGCCGACCACGCCAGTTCCAGCGGGGGGAGAGCCACCACCGCCTCCGACTGTTCCTGTCGCGGGAACGCCGCCCCCGACTGTGCCTGTGGCAGTAGCTGGCGGAGTAACGACCCCCGGCGGAGCCGTCCCCCCACCCGTGATGGGAATAACGACGGTCCCCGCCGAGGGGTCGATCGAGATCGTAGCCGTGGCTACGGCCGGCGGAGGGGCGGCAGCGGTTGGGGTTACGGGAATGACGATCGTGCCTGCTGACGGGTCGACTGTCACGATCGCCGTCGATGCCGAAGCAGGAGGGACTGTGACGGGAATGAAGTAAGTCCCCGATACGGAATCGGACGTGAGCACGGCCGTCACGGGGGGGATGATGGGTACGAGCACGCCGTTTGAGTCGGTCGCTGCCGGGGCCGCGGGGGGGCTTGCCGTTGCCGGTGTTGGCGCCGTTGCTGGGGCGGGTACGGGAGCAGACGACGAACCCCCACCACCCCCGCCACCCGGAACGAGCCCCCCAGTGGAGTTACACGAAGGCATGACCCACGTGTTGTCCGAGACAAGAGATCCGTCGGGGTGGTAGGCCCAAGATTGGCCCGGGAGGGGTGTGGCTTTGGTGCAGCCGTTAATGTCTGTGTGGGTGCGGTGGGAAGGGGAGTGGGAGTGGTGGAGAAGCGGGGGTTAGCGATCCGCGAAGAATCACTCGCCTCCGGCGGACTCCTCGGTCAGCGCTTCGAGCTTAGGCCTCGGGTCTCCCTCCACGAGGAACATTCCGCTCCGCGGTGCATTCCACCTTCAGCCCACGCCTCAGTCTCTAAACGCGGTCTGCGTGGGATATTACTCGCTCCGCGAGTGTATTCCGCTTCGCGGGGCACTCGCCCTACGGCGGACGCCTCGGTCAGCGCTGCGCGCTTAGGCCTCCGTCGGTCTCGGGGGCTCGACTCCACTTCATCCGGCACTCGGCTTCGCCTCGTGCGCCTCGTCCGTCCCGTCTCGCCACCCCCTCTCCCGCCTTACGTACCATTCGAACACCAATTATAGTAACATTCCCAATACCTTCAATTCCCAGAAACCGGGTGAGCGGGTGCGTGAGTGAGTCCCTGAGTCAGAACAGACAACCGAACGGGCAAGAACGAGCACAAAACCCACCCAGGCTTGCACTTAACATGGCACTGATGCGCGGCGACGTCACAGAACCTGACATCCTCATTGTAAGCCGCGTTTGCTGTGCCGCACTGGACGTCGCAGTTGCACGAGTGTCGTTTTTGGAGGCGGTATCGGGCTGTGTCGTGTGCGTGGGGTGAGGGTGAAGGGGCCGGGGAAGGGGCAGAGGGGAGGGGGCAAACGGGCGGGCGAAAGAGAAGACGGGAAGAGATGGAGTCGAACTCTCCCACTCTGACCGCCACAACCGCAAAAACTCACCCGCGTCGGCGCCGATTGCGAGTCCCAGCAGGACAAGCACGGCACCAAGGGCGAGAGCCACCACGCGCACTGCACACGCACGCACACGCACATCGCATCGTCGTCGCATTCGCACGCACGGGGGTTGTCGCCGGTCAGTAAATGCGGGTCAACCCTCTCCCCTCTCGTCAGCCACACCCAGCCCACGCTCACCGTTCCCCCCACGCAGTCCCATCGTCGATTTCCTGCCCATCCTGCTGATCACGTGGTCCCTGCTGCGCCACTCGCTGCGTGCGATGCCTCCGTGCTTTTGCTGGAGGGGAGGGCGATCCCTTGCGGAGGGAGGCGTGGGTGGACCGTGCGCAAACACAATGCTGCGGTCTCAAGTACATTTCCCGAGGTTTCCATTTTGGGAAGGTGGAGAGGGAGAGTTCAGTGTGCAGTGAATATGGAGTATTTATTTACCTACTCAAGTGCCTCGTTTTTGAAAAACGGTGTGCCAAGTTCCTTGGGAACGTGCATCGAGCCTGATCTCAATCTCAACACACATATCGCACCTGAATTTCCTCTTTCCCCTGTCTCTCCACCTTCGTCCACTCTCGCGAAAACTACCTCGGATGCTCTATGCCACTCGTCCCCACCTGTCCATACATATCCACCCCACACATTGCCCTCTCTGCGGTTCACCGGACGAGCAATGAATTTGCCCAAAACCGCCACTTCATTACCCGGCACCCCATCATTGTGCTTCTCGGTCGGTTCAACGGCTCACCTGCCCAGTGCAATTCCATTCACCAAGTATCAAAGCATCACCCATCCCTGTTGACCCATCCAATTCAACGGGCTTGACCGACTCGAGGTTCAACCTACCACGACGCTAATGTAACCCCATTCATGGGGATTCAGTTTGCCATCATGCTGCTGAAACACAAGAACTGGGGACCGGTAGAATGCAGGCGGGCAAAACTGAGATGGGACCTAAAGCCTTCTAACCACGCACGTCTTTCAACCTTTTCGCTCCATCCATGGATTACCCCATGATTGCCTCTCGAAAAAAGTTTACACGCTTGCACGGCATGATTCATGTCGCCGACCATCCATCCTCCTCACCGTTTCTGTCCAAGCCCTCCGCTCGGTGCTTTCCATGATACTGGACAGAACCCCGATTGTCCTTCCCAATCCGTCAAATCCTCCCAGATCGCCGGTGAGACAGTCACACACGATAGCTGGTTGGCACTGCGGGTAGAGTCCAGAGATGAGATGGTGTTGATGGTGGAGGAAGACGGAGCTGCAGGGCTTAGAGACGACCTCAGCGTTGCACTAGAGTAGGTTCTTGCCAGTTGCCATGTCAGTGTCGGCGGGTAAGGGGCTCAGAGGGTTGCGGATTTTCGGTGGGTTTCGATGGGGCGGGCCGGGCGAGGCCGGTTGCGCTGTTGAACCCTGCGAGTGACGACTGGCAATGGGAAGCGTTCGAGAACAAAGATTCAGCCATTTTCGGCAGGAGCAGCATTGCGATGTGCGAACTTCCTGGGTACGGTTTGTTGCGACGTATCAGAACATCTCACAAATCGACAGCTACTGCCACAAAAGAATTATCTTTCCCAGACCGGCAGGGCGAAAGTGGGGAATAAAAGATATTCACGGCTCACCTGCGAATTCTATTTCAATGAACGACTTTCCGTCCTCCATGAGACCCTTGGAAACGAGAGATACATTAAAGGGGTTGCGAAATGCGAATGGTGTCATGGACCACACACAATCTCACGAGTACTCGGAGCACGGAGTTGAATTCGGAACAGGAAGGGGCAGAAGGCAATTAGGGAGAAAATGGATCGCTGACACTTAATGGCAACATGAGCGAGGCTGGTGCGGACTGTACGACATTGATTGCAAACAGAGCGGATCTAACAGTGGGGTACTCTTGTGATGTATACGATGACGTATCAAGTACAATCGCCAACGCTTGCTGTCAATTGAGGTTCACAGTACTGCCGTACGATGAAACGGACGAATGAATTAGTCCAGCGCAATTATAGAATGTGACAGAGCAGTTCCTGCCCGTTGAAGCACACATAAGGCTCGTTGAACCCCGGTGAACCGCCGTTGAACAAGCAAAGGACCAGCCGGTGACCAACCCGTCGACCCACTTAATCGCGGATAACCGCGGTTTGTTGGCGTTTGCAAATTTTCAGATGTTCCGACCTTCTCTCTCCCCATCATCATATATATCCAGCCGATTTACCCCAAGCGCATCCGTGACCCTATGTTGCCTCTCGCCGGCATAACCTGAATTGTTTGGCGTCGTCCGATATGAGCCTGACCACATCGCCCCAAGCAGGCGGATATACCTCAGATAAATGCTTCAGTCGCCCAATCGACCCGTCTACCTCCATCCCGGTCACGGTCCAACTGCATACCTCGGTCCTTCCCCATTCTATCATCTTCTCTCACATCTCCCCAAACCATCCGACCTGCCACCATGTCCACCACCACCGCGCTCCCAACAGTCTGTTCCCTCGAAAACCCCACATACACATCCCCCACATGGGTCGCCGTCAACTACCTGGTCTTCCTCCTCATTCTCTACGTCGTCACGCGCTGCTCGGGGTGGTTCTTGAAGAGGGTGGACAGGAAGAGGTGGAAGGCGTTCAGCGAGGAGATCAGGGTCAATGTGATTTCGTATTTGGTGCAGGTGAGTCAGCGCTAGTGCGACCGGTTTTGGGAGTACTTTTATGGAGTGTAGTGCGGAGAAGGGAGAATTTGGGCGGGAAGGGAACCACCGCAGCACCGTCGTTGCGACTTCTGCATTTATCGCCGCTCGTCTCACTCACGCACGCCACCGTCCCGATGCCCTTACCACCCCCCAGATCATAGTCACGTCCACAGCCCTCGCGATCCAACTCGCCACCTTACCCCTCCTCTCCCCCACCTACGCATTCAGCGTGCACGAACTCCAAGTGTCCCGCTCCGCCGTCAACATCGTGTCGCTTCTGTACGTCTCCGAGCTCATCTTTCGGCGCAAGATGCGGATCTCGTTGGTGGGTACTCCCGTCTGCGACGTTTAAATCGGCCCACCAAATCCCACCAACACAAAAAGGTAACCCACCACATAACAACCGTCGGCATCATCATCCTACTCGTGTGCGCCTTCGAGACCACGTTCGACCTCACCATGCCCCGAATTGGGATGGGGTTTCTGTACCAGGCCACGTTGGAGCAGGTCACGTTTGTGGGTTTGCTTTTGTGTGCGTTCTTCTCGCTCCGTCCTTTTGGTCCGCTCCCTTGTCCGCTGATCCCCACCCACTCACCACCACACCAAACAGACCGTTACCGCCCCCACACCCGCGCCACATACATCACGCTTCTCCTCGGCGCCGCGGTGCCCATGGTGCTCAAACTCGTGTCGCTGGGATACGTTGTCGTCGTGTGGGCAAAATACGTCGTGCCCGTGGGGTTGGCGAGTCCTGCGTACGTGGCCGTCGGTGAGTGAGGCCTGCAGAGTTATGTTCAGCTGATGAGCTGTGGATTCAACTCTGACGTACGCATTCATCCCACCACCCCCACGTACCCGCCGACCGTTGGCTAGACATCATCCTCCCAATCGCCGCCTTCATCCTCCTCACAACCCAAATTTGGAGCGCTCACGTGGTATACAAGCTCGCGCTCCGGAGCAAACCGGGTTCGTCGTCTGGCCTCAATTCCTCCACTCGGTCCCGTTCCCGCTCCCGAAAGTCGTCGCTCTCCCCCGACGCCGCCCTCTCAAGAGACTCAATATCCTCGCCACCACCAGTCAGCCCTACCGAAGGCGCTGAAAAGCGCCTGTTGGACACGGTGTGGGGTGATGAGAAGTGGAGGGGTCGAAGGAGCAGGAGCGAGGAGGAGGCGGCGGATGTGGGGGATGTGGGGGATATTGGTGATTTTACAATGAAGGTGTGAGTGGTAGACGGAGGTGGTGGTGCTGGCTGAGAGGTGGTGGAAATGGACAAAGGTAGAACGGTCGACGCAAGTGCCGTGTAATGCAGTGGAAAAAGTTCCTATCGTGTACCATGAGTGCCAGAGACTGCGAAAACGAGAGTTTGTCTCCAGCTACGTAACTCCAAATACAGTCAGGAGCGCACCTTGGACACGTATATGCTGTGTCACTCGTGATGCATGTACGCCTCTCTCTTTTCGTGGAGACGAAAATGCAT
Organism: Gonapodya prolifera JEL478; assembly: GCA_001574975.1. NCBI lineage: Eukaryota > Fungi > Monoblepharomycota > Monoblepharidomycetes > Monoblepharidales > Gonapodyaceae > Gonapodya > Gonapodya prolifera. The sequence goes on along the minus strand of KQ965752.1, from coordinate 183,845 downwards.
GCCGAGTAGGCACGGCAGAGTCTGCCGTCTTGCATTCTAGCCTGGATTTCTATTCCAAGAGACTAAACGCGGTGTTTCAAATGTGCTGATCGCGGAGGACCCCGCTCCACCCTACAGTATTTGTGGAACAATGTCTTCTGCCGACCAAGCATTTGATACAGCGAAGGAAGTGGAAACCCTCTAGAGCGGTGGTATCTGAGCTCGACGCCTAAACCGAGTCTCCGCTCCCATCAAACCTGCATAGAGTGGATATGTAGGGCCAAGATTCATTTCCGGATGTTTTGTGGGGACACGGGTATTCGGCGAGAAGCGGGACAGGAGCAGAGTTGAGAGAAGTTCCGTCGTCGTCGTCGGAGTATCGCGATGGCACGTCGTAGTTTGTTGTGTTTTTCCATCGTCAATTAAGCCACTGACTCCACATATATAAAAACTTATACAAATCTAATGCAACGTTACCCTTGAAACAATTACCAATGAGATGAACCGTGAAGTCAAAAACGCACAACGAGCTACAAGAAAATATGCAACCAAACTGCGTGAAGTCCATGCCAGTCGATGATGTCAATACCGTCACACAAATCCATCGGAATGGCGTGCAGGGAACGATGACGGCATTTCAACCGGCATTCTTGGCTGAATCCCGTCTGTGCGATATGAGTGCGAGTTCATCGGGTGTCCATCAATTGAGACATATCTTGGTCCTGGCATCCCTCCCTGCATATCCTCCCGATCTGAAACGTGCGCTGATGGCGGGTTGTAAACGTTCGACATGGGAATTGATCGCGCCTGCTTTTCTTTGAGAAGCGCGGTGGCAAATCGGCGCATGTATGAGCAGTAGATGATGTCCGATATGATTTGACCACCAAAGACGACGAGGAAGAATGCGAATGGGTTGAGGGAAATCTAGACGGTGGTGTGAGCGGTGTGCGCGGTAAACTCCGATTTTGAGGAAACTGTTTGACGTCGAAACCACTCACAACTGTCCGAACAATTCCAAGAACCATATCATTGATCATCACAAGAATGCTGCTTGCGAAGAGTGTTAATGTTGCCGCAAGACGATTGTTTTGTACCGAGGTGTCGGGTTCTTTGGATGTTGTTTTTTTCGAGTTACTCAGTACGGCTGAGCCCTGCACGGCTTCGACGAAGTAACCCCACAGGTAGTAGACGTGGAGTGCAATGAAGATAAAATTTTGCGCCGCTGCCATAGCTGACGCTAAGGGTTCGGTGAATGTCATGTTTGGGTTCGAGACGACGGTGGCACATAGGCGAGGAAGAATCCGAACTGCAGATGACGCGGCGCACCACCTGAGTGAGACGTTGCTTGTTAGAGGACTCGCAAGTGAGTGAATCGATTTTTGGGACGCACCACTGAAACATTCCGGCGGTGAGAAGCATCGACACGCCCATCAAAAGTAGGACGAAAAGGTTACGTTTGTACGTCAACAACCATATTCTGAGAGCGTATGTGCACCATTTTCCCAAGTTACCGATGAGGATCAATGTGCATCCGATCCTGGAGGAAGTCCATTAGGCACGTCTCGATAGTCTCGTCAGAGAAAAAGCCCACTCACCCAACAGCTGGGTTGCAAGCATAGTTGTTTGAGATAAAGACCACCATCGATGAAAGCATGGAGAATACTACTGAGACGAGACTGAGGACCCTGAGCGAAGTCGGAAACACCTTGAGATCTGGGACAAAGGTAATCAAAATGACGAGCTGAGAGACGAAGCTGAGGCGTGCATAGTACGCATGAGTTCAACGACTAAGATAGGCTGCTACTTCGGAAGTATACCTCGCCAGTATGATAGAGTTCACGGTAATCTGTAGCCCCAACTGTCCGTCATCTGTTGTGCCGACAGCATTCGATCCGTTCGACATCTTCACGAACGATCCTGCAGCTGGGCTGATAAAGGTAAGAGTAGGTCGCAGGAGAAGCGGGAAGCCACACGCGGGCTTTCCGCCTAAGGTAAACAGATCGCCGGGATAGTAATGGGCCAAGTCTTATCTTCCTCGCCCGCCAAGCGCCGCCAACAATCGGGATAATAATAGCCCTTCAAAATGTTGCGACCGTGAACAGCGAAGCAAGTAAGTTGATCATTGGAATCCAGAGCAAAAGTAATTTGGTGTTTCAGACTACTGTTCGCTGCCAAAACCGAATTCCTACTCCTACCACGCCAGTTTGGTGCTAATTGAGAGGCAGGATCCGTAACTTCGGGAATGTTTGCGAGGGGGGGGGGGGGGCGGTATTTGGCCAGAGCAGAAGTGAAGTGAGAACAATGTTGTGGGAAGTCTCCGTCACGCCGTAAAGATGTGAAAGTGTCGCGATGGCACGTAATTATGTGTTGACCAAGAACGGCATTGACAGAATCTGCAGCTTCTTCAAACTGCATAGTTCGGTAGTGATTTCGCCAGTGAGAGGATTATCGCCGATGGCAAGAGCTTCCAGTTGGGGGAACGAGGTGCTGATCGTTTTGAGCATGGTGGACAACGGGCCTTGAAGATTCAAAGACGCAATTTCGAGCTTTTGAATCAATCCAATAGCGCAATAGGCAAAGCTTTACGTGTGACGGATCACCATAATGGTCAACAACGCGGTGTTTTACTGGGAAGGCGACGCCTACGTTACGTACCCTGAGTTGCAACAATCATCGCCGAGAAAAAAGCCCGGCGAAAGAGACTGCAGCTTCGAGCAATCGTTCACCTGAGACTGTTTACGTGTGACGGAGCAGGGATATTGGTACAACGCTCAATGGAACGGTCGCAATACTTGATGCAGCAACATTGGGACCCAAACAAGCCGTTGACGCGGGCCCTCACAGCGGCTCCGTCTTTGCGAGTCCACCGTAGGTATCTTTGCGAAATGGTGCATGTCAAAAGGTCTGGCGCTCAGTCGACTTCGTTCCTTTTGAACTTACACACACATAAATCAGTTGGTGAAAGCAGTTGAACGCAGAATTGATCAGCTTCCTTGGTGACACAGAATTAATACTCAGGAAAAACACCTACTATTTGCATTCCGTCACTTGTGCTCCAGCCCAGAACATCATCCTTTGAGGAGAAGTTCACACAAAAGCCAAGGTCGATGGAGCCGTTGTATGGACGAGGAGCAACTTTTTCGGCAGCGCTACCGAGTGACAGCGACAGCGATGGTATTCGACCTACAGATTTCCCAACGCGCTGTGTCTGGCGATGGCAGGTGGGGGCAAAATGACAATCTGGAATGTAAAAGCACGCGAACTGCAGGGGAAAACAGACGATACACCAGCCAGCAACGGACAAGTCGAGATCAGTGCGCAGCGAGGTGCTGTCACGCTCAGTCACCCCGAGAGGTGGGCCGACGTGCGTGTCCGGTGTCCTCTCCAACCGAAAGTGGAGATCGTACGTCTGCTCCTCGCATACGGCGCTAGTGTCACAAACGTCGAACTCAAATTCGGACGAAGCAGTCTAAATCCGGAATTCTTCCGTCTCCTGGAGTCTCACCAACGGAACCCGATTCCTCGACGTATTCCTGCTTCCACCGCACCTTCCCCACTTGAACTTGGAGATTCAGCGCTCGTTACGAAAAGTAAAGATCTTGCCAATCAACTTGCTTTTGTGGAAATGGAGGTTCGGAAGAAGGAACTGCAGAACCAAGCAACCTAGGGTTAGTCATCGGGATCGGCCCTGAGAAAAGTTCCTCAACTTCTGCAGATTGCAAACTCATGCCTCTTGCTCGAATGCTTTCAGGCAATTGTCAACTCTTGCGATCGACCATTCCTACCTTGAAGGTCGCGGGTCTGCTTTGATGGATTGGAATGTGTTTCTTCAGCGTCGCAATTCAGAATTGGCACGCTCTGGAACCCCTACGTGATAGCGATATATTATATAATACGGACGTACCAGATGAAGTCATATCTCGACAAGGCGTGGGAACTGGGAGATCGATTGCCAGGCAAAACTTTCGTGGGGTGATGAGATATGAAAGGCCGGAGGAGCAAGGAGGGGATATTGTGGCTCGACGATGAAGGGCGGGAGAACAGCGGTGTCCATAGCAGATCGGTGACTTGATGGGAACAATTGTGCCTGGATGTATGACGCCATTCACCAAACATATGATATTCAAATTAAAGATTTATGGAGTAATCACAGCTCGGAATGCTATTAATAAAGTAGCCTTCATGTGATGAATACAAAAGTATTAAGCTGGCAAGAAAATTGCAACCAAAATGCATGAAGTTGACGGCGAGTGTCAGCAATACCGTCCGACATATCTGTCGGAATGATGCTTGGAGTACGGCGACTGCATTTCGACCGGAATTGACTTCGTGTCCGAGTATTGCAACGAGTTGAAGTCCACCCGGGTTCCGTCAATCGAAACGTAGTCTGGTCCCCGCACCCCTCTCATATCATCCCGATCTGAAATGTGGGCTGAAGGTGGGGCGTACACCGTCGATGCAGCGATTGATTGGGACTCTTTTTCTTGGAGAAGGGCGTTGGCGAAGCGACGCATGTAGGCACAGTAGATAATGTCGGACACGATTTGACCACCGAAGATGGCAAGGAAGAAAAGAAATGGGTCGGACGAAAGCTATAAGGTGTTACGGGAGTTTGGAAAGCGTTATGTAATTCACGACTAGGCAGTACTCACAGCTGTTCTGACAAGAACAAGAGCTATATCCGCAAACATGACAAGGATACTGCTCGCAAACAGTGTTAGCGTTGCGGCAAGACGGTTGTTTTGTGCTGTTGTTTGCGTTGTCACTGCAGCCCGTGCAGGTGATTTCTTCGTGCCGCTCAATATAGCTGAGCCCTGCACGGCCTCGCGAAAGTAGTCCCACAAGTAGTAGACGTGGAGAGCAATGAAACCAAGGTTGAGTGCTGTTACCATATACGCTGACAAAGGATCCGTAAAACTCCGGCTTGGGTTTAAGAATGGTCCACACAGGCGAGGAAGAACTCGTACCCCAGACAGCTCCGAGCACCACCTTATGAATATCAAGATCATTATGGAATACGAGAAAAGAGTCGGGCTTTCGAGCGTACCATTGAAACATTCCGGCAGTTGTGAGCATGGAAATGCTCATCACGATGAGGACGAAGAGGTTTCGTTTGTACGTCAACAACCATATTCTGAGTGCATATGTGCACCATTTTGCGAAGCTCCCGATCAAGAACAAGGTACATCCGATCCTAGGTGAACAGTTCAGCAGGATGATCGTATCAAAGCAAACACCACTCACCCAATGGCTGGATTGCAGGCATAGTTATTCGAGATGAAGACCACCATCGATGAAAGCATGGAGAATATAATAGTCGCAAGACTGAGCACCCTGAGATTAGTCGGAAACACCTGGAGGTCTGGGACAAAGGTCACTAAAATGACCAGCTGAGAGACAAAGCTGATGTGGGAAAGGCAGGGATGGATCAAGGCAATCGCTGAGATAGGCTGTCTTTATCGGAAGTAGCGTACCTCGCCAGCGTGATCGAATTCACGGCGACCTGCAGCCCAATTCCCGTTTCGTCCGCAGGTACCAAGTTCGGCAAGACGTCGGCCATCCTCAGGGCCAATCACTCTGCAGAGTTGGCTGCGTTCGGTTGATGGAGAAGGTATGTGGAAGATGCGACGTGGGGTTCAGCCGCAAGGTAGAGTATATGTATGATCCGAAACCGGGTAGTAATGTTCCCCGACGACGTCTCCCGTCGGCCAGCAATGTCTCCCTTTCCCGCGGCATTCCTTTGACAATTAAAAACGTCAAAATTAATTCTGAGTGCGATCCTTGTCTTTCCTCAAAATACTTTCTGAGCTGTCAGGCAGGTTCATTGGGACGATTGCAAAGCTCCAGTGGAAGCCGCCTAGCCTCCATACCTGCCATTGCAAAACCAGTTGATCAGAAGGGCACAAGATTCCACTCCAAGTTCACCTATTTTATGAGACCCTCGTATTCCCATTCGGATTGCGGACCTACTCAACTTATGCTTTCAGGCGACGTCGATTCCTATGGACAGTCGCAGTAATGTTTTCCTTGAGTGGTAACCTGTCACTTCAACACCGCGATTCGGTCATTACTGTCCCCGTTGGATCGGAAAATGGTCGTTGTTTGTTTATTTTCGGAATGTGCGGCTGTGTTTGATGTCGGAAACAGAATGCAGCGCATTTCGGCGGACCACATGAAATGGCATTCAAAACATTAAATGAAGGATTATGGTTTATCGACGTAAGTGATGGAACAAAAATCTAGGAGTGACTTCGTCGTGGTACGTGACGCCAGTACCGTCACGCGTATCGGTCGGAAGTACGTGGAGGAAACGGAGCCGGCATACCAACAGGACTGAGTCGGTCACTCGAAGGAAAATTCTGCAAGCTCATCCGGTTCCCATCGATTGAGACGTAGTCTGGTCCCCGCACACCTCCCACGTCCTTGCGTTCCGAGACGTGAGCTGATGGTGGAGAGTATGCTGCTCCGGGGATGGAGCGCAGTTGCTCTTCTTTGAGAAGGGTGTTGGCGAATCGGCGCATGTATGAGCAGTAGATGATGTCTGACACGATTTGGCCTCCGTAGACGGCAAGGAAGAATATGAAGGGGTTGGAGGAGATCTAAAAGGTGGAATGGGTATTAGTACGATCGACGCAAATGAAGAATCAGACGTGAAGATGTTGAGTTGCCTCTCACAGCTGTTCTGACAATGACAAGAATGATGTCCCCGATCATGACAAGGATGCTACTTGCGAACAGGGTCAAGGTAGCGGCAAGACGACTGTTTTGGGTCGATTTGGGCGCCTCCGTGGGTGAGTTCTTCGCGCCACTCAAAATAGCTGAGCCTTGCACCGCTTCCCGGAAGTATTCCCACAAGTAGTACACGTGGAGAGCAATGAAACCAAGGTTGAGCGCCATCACGAAATATGCCGACAAAGGGTCCGTGAAACTGCGGCTTGGGTTCAAGAATGGTCCGCAGAGGCGTGGGAGAATTCGTTGCGCAGACAGCTCCGAGCACCACCTTGAGAGGACGGAGGAACGAGATCGTTATGGAATGGGAGGAACGAGACGGTAGGTTTTACGCACCATTGAAACATTCCGGCAGTTGTAAGCATCGACACGCTCATCAGAACGAGGACGAACAGGTTACGTTTGTATGTCAGCAACCATATTCGAAGAGCATATGTGCACCATTTCGCAAAGCTCCCGATTAAGAACAATGTGCATCCGATCCTGTTTGAATAGTTCAATCACCCTTTCCCGGATCCCAAAGCAAACTTCCACTCACCCCACTGCCGGATTGCAAGCATAATTATTGGATATAAACACCACGAGCGATGAGAGCATGGAGAATATGATCGTGGCAAGACTTAGTACGCGGAGCGACGTCGGAAACACTTTGAGGTCGGGGATGAAGGTCACCAGAATGACCAGTTGAGAGACAAAGCTGTGGTGCACGTGGGCACGACGCAGGATGAGTTCAACCAAGACCCAAGACAGGACGCCACTTCGGAAATCGGACATCGGAGGACTGTACCTCGCCAGCGTGATCGAGTTCACGGCAACCTGCACCCCAATCCCGTCATCGTCGTCAGGCACAAGGTTCGACAAGTCCGCCATCGTCGCTCCCTCCGGTCTGGTTCGGTTGATGGAGGTGGCTGCAGTGAGCACTAAGGTTCAACCGCAAAAGGTAGACAAGAGAGGGTCCGGTTCGGCCGGGTCATTGATAGGTGGCGGGCCATCATGCCCGGTACATTGTGGCGTGCGTCAACCACAATTATACTGTCTCCCCCATCCGCTTGCAATACCGAAGCGGTTGATGTGAAAAGCACAGATTGACTCAAGCTATAAGAGGCTGCTGATCGTATGACATCGACCCCAAAAGAGCCCAGGCCCGGACAACACACGTATCCACGAGGAAGAAAGACACCATCTTCCGCTTTGAGTCGATGCGAAGTCATCGTAAAGAATGGTGGTGGTGAAAGCCCCGAAAAATAGACAATTCCTTTTTCCCTGAATTCCAATTCTGCGTCAAGCCTGCATGCGGTTAGGCCAAATCAGATCCGATGGCCACATGAAAGCGAGTCAAGTTGAAAACGAGTTCGGTATCGGCGCCCCGGTGGCGAGAGATTCGCAATTTCTGTGGTGATTCGGGAGTTTTCTTTCGGGTAACTTCGGTACATTTACTCCCTTGAATAGTATAGTCACTGCACTCTCTAAACGACTTTTCGATAATAAGTGATGGTGCAGAGTCATGCAAAAGTGTCTGTCCAACTGCCTCCCGGTCTCTTGTCAAGTCCACACGTCCAAACGTCCATGCTCTTTTCCACTTTAATTTTTTGCCATTCGCTTTTTCCTTTGCTGTTTTCCACCGCGGTCTCCTTTTTCATCCATGCAATGCGTTCTGGGTCCTGCGTCTACGTGCCCCTTTTTCACCCCCTCCACTGAAACTCGGCATTTGCGCTCGGCGGGTTATCCAACAAATACGTGCTCTGCATCTCGTAGTTTTGCACCTGTGCGTGTTGTGCTGCCCATGCCTCCTGCTCCCGGTCGCGCTCGCCCATATCGTACTCCTCCACCTGCTCCTCCCGCCCCCGTGCTCGCCCACGTCCCAAAGACCCACTACCACTACCGCTGTACCCAGCCGGCGCCATGGCCACGTACTCGCTCACGTCCGTCTCAGGAATCCCACTCGCCGGCGTCCCATCCCCCACCGAAAACACACCATGCCGGACTCCAAGCTCTTCCAACGCCGCCCCGTCTGCCCAACTTCCCGACTCATACGCCGATGCCACCACCGGAGCTGTCACCTCAACCGGTTTTCGCTTCAGTGTCGACGGCGACACAAGCGTCCCACCCGGCCCGAAATGCGAATACTTGTCCATCTCCTCCGCTTCGATCGCCCTCCTATGCATGGTCTCGCGCTTCTCTCGCTCGGCGGCGGCCCGGCGGCGACGCGTGGCGCGGACGCGGAAGTAGATGAAGACGGCGGCTGTGACGGCCTGGTGGGGAGGGTGAGGGGAAGGGTGAGGGGAAGGGTCGGTAGCGAGGGTAGGGGGTTGTTTGGCGGGGTGGGGAGGGAAGGAGCGGTGGGTGAGTGGGTGAGATGAATAGGAGCGATGAGCGAACAAGTGCCGTGGAGAGGACGGCGGCAAAGGCAAAAGACTTACAACGCCGATGGCGAGGACGATGCCGAATATCAGCGTGAATGAGAGGTGGAACCCTTCCTCGCCCGGTTTCGTCATCGCTTGAGCGGTCGATGTCGCGCCTGTTTGTACGAGGGTTCATTTGGTGAACCCGTCGCTTGTTCTACTTCCTAACCCCCGGCACGAACAGGAAAACGTACCGAGCGCAGCGGCGGCCACCTGGGCCGACTGGGTTCCCGAAGCCGAGCTCGACGTCGACGGGGCGGCAGAAGTTGAGGAGGGAAGTTGTTGGGATGTGGAGACGGGAGCGGGGACGTCCGAGGTTGGGATAGCAGAAGAGGTGGGGGAAGAGTCAACGGGCGCTGATGTTGAGGAGTCCACGGCGGGAGATGTTGATGTGGATATCTCGAGCGAGGCGGGCGAGGGTGAAGGAGTTGCTGATGTCGGGGCTGCCACTGAGCAATGAGCATCGGTTATTCAGTTGAAGTAAACCCGGTTGGAGACGCCCTGGTGACATCGGCCACTCACCAACAGGCGACCCGTCGGCGTTGTATCCGGGTCCTTGCCCCGGTAGGGGTGTTGCTGCGGCGCATCCGGCGGGGTCTGGGTGTTGGCCGACGTCAAGCAGCCGGGAGGGAGGGGATCGGAACGGTTCCATGTCAAGCATGAGCGCGAGCAGGCAGGCGGCAAACAAGGCGCCTACTCACCATTGGAGCACCAGTTATACGCGCAGGCCGTATACCTATCACCCCACACCACCAGGCATGAGGACCCAACCACTTCCGGCACTCCCCCATTCACTACAAAGCTCACCCGGCCACACACGTAACCGCACACGTCCCATCTGCCGCACACGCCCGTGTCACCTCATTCAGCGTCGCGTTGGCTGTTCCGCATTGTGTGTCTGCAGTGCATGGGATGCGTTTGTGCAGGTGGATGTGGAATGGAAGGGGGTGGGAGGGTGCTGGGGAGGGAAGCGAAGGGGCGGAGGGGAGAGGAGGGGAGAGGGAGTATAGGAACGAGAGGGGAATGGGATCGCTGGAGAGCGGGGCTGGCAAGCAAAGAGGGGCAACTCACCCATCCTGGTTCCTTGTCCTGTTCTCTCTTCTCGTTTCTCTCCCGCTTTCACTCTTCTCTTCTGCGATCTCTCCCTCTCTCGCACTTCGCTCTTAATCCCGGTCTCGCGCTGTTTTCTCGTCAAGCAGAGTCGGCGGAGAGAGGCAAGCGCCGCAGCCACACGGTTTCCATAAATGGAAGGTGGCGCCTCCTTGGTAAGCAAACACAAGAAACGTGCTCAGGGTTACACCGAGCCGATTCAAAAACGCGGTGTTGTTTAGCATTACAAAACATATGGCATTATAGTCTACGAGTCATATATGTTCCCTAGAATTAGGTGTCCAAAACCATCACTCCCATTCCACTCCACTCCACGCCCAGTACCAAAAATCCCCAGCCTTACACCCCCTCACATCTCACTTAGACAACGACCGCGTTCTATCCGTCCTCACGTACGCCTTCTTCACTCCGCCCGCTTCCTCGGCCTGTGCGGCAGCAGAACGGGCGAGCGCGCTTCGCCATTGCGTGTCCGAGTCAGCTGCGATGTGCAAGAGTTTGGGAGGGTGCGAGTTGGGTTAGGTTTGTGCAAACACGACTCGAGAGGACCAGGAGACCAACTACTCACATCCACTCCCACTACTCGGACTCGTCGGACTCGGCGGGCCAAACCCTGCAGCTCCTGGGGACCGCCGCCGTCGTCGGCCCCTACCCGAAGGCGTGCCCATGACGTCGATGACGTCGACGTCGGGGAGGGAGGGTGGTGCGGGGCGTTGGCCGGGGACTGTGCAAGTGTCGGAGGGATAGGTGGTGAGCGTGGAATGGGGTAGATGTGGTGTGGAGGAAAAGGGAGAGAGGTTGGTATTGTTTAATTGGGGGCGAGGGGGA